>VXBN01012325.1:52415-84915 GCA_013397395.1 Sinosuthora webbiana
TTTTGCATTTGCAGAGCAGTGAAGGTTTAAGAGTGGATGGGGAATTAGGATGATTTATTGAACTTTAGGCCAGTGTCTCTTTCAGACTGAATCACTGCCTCTTAGAGTCTTACTCGTTTTTACTTGAACTTTCTCACTGTTTGGTGGGACCAGGTGAGGGAAAAGTAAGTCCTAAAACTTGTCCACTCTCTCTATTATCTTACCTAAGAAGAGACACTATTTCTGTCTTGAAAAGTGTTCATATTCTATCTTTAGACTCACTGTTAGCAATGCTGTTGAATTTTCAGCATCTTTTGCTGCCTTACACTCTTGGTATTCTTTCAAATGCTGTCAGCTTGTTGACCTGGGTTAAATTCCATCTGTAATCTCAGGATAAGAAGATATGTCTCCCACACATAGCCCATTAAACTTTCTAGAAAAACTCCAGATGCAAGTATCTGGTGAAGCAGGCTTCTTAAATAACTTGGTACTGTGGATAAGGAACCATGACTCATAACTCAAACAGAGGGTATGATGCTTGTGCAAACTTCAGGGGTTTTATTTCCAGATTGTTACACTGCTGGATTTTCTTTGAAATTTCATTTGTTCTTTGCTCACTAACTTCCTGACTTACTTTATGAGATTTGTGCCAAATTTGGACAAAGTTGTGTATTTGTACATGACATTACCAAAGAGATGGAAATGCCCATACAGAAATGAGGCAGATGTGAGGGGAAAATCGGGGTAGTGACAAAGACACTGCCTCTTCATGGAGGTCCTGCCTGTCATTAAGATCTTGTCAAATATATTCTAATCCCAAACAAAGCTTTTTGATGTTTATGCTTGCTGTGATTCTGAAGCTGACATGAATGTATACACTGACATCTGTCACTGGCCTGACTGGTAGTTGTGTTTGCTCCAAATGGTCAGATGAGGAGGGAAAACCTCTGCCCTGGGAGGACACTGCCATCAACTTCAGCAGAACTTCATCACAGAGAAGTGGTCATCAAAAATACTCTGAAAAGCCTGACAACCTTGTTGAAAATCCTAAAATTTCATTATGTTTGTCAAGTACAGTCAGGTTGGCTTAATCACATCTTGTCTGCCAACATCCAGTTTTGTCAGCTAAATGAAAAAAAAGAAAAAAAGTCAAATCTTGTTCACATGCCCTATTAAACTAGTTTCTTCTTTAATCAGCGTGATGCTGAGACAATGCCAATAAAACAAGCATGATTTAATCAGCTCTGACTGTTCTGATCTGACAAACACCTTCATTTGGAGAATGATTTCTTGGCTATCCATAGAATATTCATGGACTCTACAGGATATTCAGCTCTCCCTCTATGCTTGCCAAAGATTTCTGCTGGAATTATAGGTCCTGTTGCCTGACATGTGTAGAAGAATAACATTCGCCATTCCAAATGCATTTCAGAAGAACAAACCAAAATTAAATTATGATATATATTCAAACATGTTTTTCCAAAATTTTGCAGGCTGTTTGTTGTTCCTTCAACAACGGGAGGAAGATTGTCTCTCTCCAAGGGATGGCTGCTAAGGAGCCATATGTGGGACACAGCTCTAAATATTCCTCTTGTGTAGGCCGCTCACTCGATAACCAAAGTTGTTCGTGGTTGACAAATTTAAATTTTTCACCTCTCTCTAAAACCTCATGAATGCCAGTGGTACCAACCAGTATTTTTCTGCTGCTCTGTTGCTTGCATGCGTTTTATGACCTTAGCTATCCCACGTTGTCTGGGCTGTGTACATTTTCAAATATCCTTTGAGTCTGCTTACACAAGAAATGCTAATTGAGGGGAAAGATAATCACTCCAGCATACAGAAGTATTTGCAAATGTGGAACACCACTATTCCCTGCACTTGGAAACTGTGTGGCAAAATTTGATTGCTTTATATTTGACTTTTACAGTGTAATTAAAATAATTTATTTTGACTTCTCCTGATTCTTTCTAATCACTGTGAGATTCATAGCATTCCAGAGTAGTTTGGGTTGGAAGGGCTCTCAAAGATCATTTAATTCCAGCTCCCTTACTACAAGCAGAGATACCTTCCATTAGAAGAAGTTTCTCATAGATCCATCCAACATGGGCTTTAGCACTTCAGTGATGGTGTGTCCATGCCTCTGGTCAACCTGTTCCAAAGTGTCACCACCTTCACAGTAAAAAATCCTTCCTAACATCTAATCTAAACCTGTCTTCTTTTAGTGTAAAGTCTTACCCCTTTTCCTATCACTCTCTGCCCACTTAAAATTCAATCTGCCCATTTTTTATAAGCCCGTTCAAGTACTGGGAGGCTGCAGAGGTGTCCATGGAGGCTTCTCTTCTTCATGTAAAACTCCAACCTTTTCAGTGTGACTTTCACAGGAGAGGTGTTTCCAGATCTCTGATCATTTTTGTGGCGTCCTCTGGACCTGCTCCAGCAGGTCCATGTCCCTCCTGTGCTGGGGCCCCAGAGCTGATGCAGCCCTGCAGGTGGGGTCTCACCAGAGCAGAGCAGAGGGGCAGAATCCCCTCCCTGGCCCTGCTGCCCACACTGCTCTGGATGCAGCCCAGGACACATTTGGCTCTCTGGGCTGTCAGTGCCCATGTCTGGGGCATGTCCAACCTCTCACCCACCAGTATCCCCAAGTGCTTCTCAGCAGGGCTGCTCTCAATGAGTTTTTCTCCAGGCTGTACTCATGTCTGGTATTGTCTCAACCCATGTGCAGAACCTTGACCTTGAACTTTATGTGTTTCTTGTGGGCCCACTTCTCAAGCTTGTCCTGGTGGCCCTGGATGGCATCCCATCTTTCTGTATCACCTGCCCTGCTCAGCTTCCTGTCACCTGCAAACATACTGAGGGTGCACTCTCAGAACACTGAAACTGCCTCTGTCACTGACAAAGACACTGCAGAGCCTGAGTCTCACGACAGCCCTGAGGGACACCACTCATCACTGGCCTCCATCCAGGCACAGAGACATTGACTGCAGCTCTCTGGCTGCACCCATCCAGCCACTTCCTTATCCACTGAGCAGTCCATCCTTCAAATCCATGTCTCTCCAATTTGGAGATGTGGGTGTCTTGTGGCACGATGCTGAGGGCCTTACAGAAGTCCAGGTATATGACATCACTTGGTCTTGCCAGTTGACTCTGTACACTACTAGCTGCTGCAATGTCTGCTGTGGCACGGATGGTGTTTAGATGGAACTGAGCCAAGTTTTTTTGTTGACAGATTTTTATAGCATCAAATCTGGTTGACTCAGTGGCCTCTCTCTAACATGCTTGCATCAAAACAACTGCATGAGGTTCATGGATGGTGGTGCTGCTGGGACCCACAACTCAGCTGGCAAGGCCTGGACTGAGAGAGGGGTGGGCTGCACTGGGCAGTTCTCACCACAGCTGTGCCTCTGACGTAGCTCTAGGCTTGAGAAGCCCTGACACAATCACATCCAGCTGAGCTTCAGGTCTAAGAGTGGTTTTAATGGTTTTTGTTGTTATTGTTTTTCTTCTTTTTTGTCTTCTTTTCCTTTTCTGTTGAGAACTAGGTCCTGGCACTAGGCTTACTATTACAAGATCAGTGCAAATAAACAAAATATTTTATACAGAATCTTATTATTTTTCTCAGAGAACTTGAATTCAAGAAGTTTAGGTTTTGCCCAAAACATGTTATGCCAGTTCTCTTTTAACTGGGGGATACCATTATAGACGGGTAAATGATGAGAAGATTATTGTCTGTTTGAAATACTTACTTGAAATACAAGAAAGTTAGTCACTTGAATATAGACATATAAGCAAGCAGCCTCCTATTCACAAACCATGTGTCAGGCTTGATTTTCTCAACAGTTACAGAAGGTAAATTTACTTTTGATTTTCACTGTTTTTCTTCCACTGAAGACAGTGGAAAAAAATTTCTATTAATTTCATGGAAACATGGTATGGCCTCTAGTGACTCTACTTGTCTCTTTCCCCCACATTTTCCTTTTGAAAAACAGAAAAATGATACATCCTGAAAAACAGTACCTTAACTAAGGCTAGAGAAAGTTTCAAAAATTAATGGAGAGAACTATTACTTTTCTGTACATATGACTGTACACAGCTCTGAAAATTATAGTTCCTATCACTTTAACACATCAAAGGAATTTTTTAAAGGTGTTACTTTTCAATTTCTGTTATTTTCAATAATTTAGCAGAGTAAGAAGATGTTGTAAAAATAGTTTACTTCATTGTCTCTGTTTTGCCACAGTGAAACAATTCCCACAGTGAAACAATTCCCAGATTTGTTTGGGTGGTTTTTTTCCCTAACTTAGAGCAATGGAAAAGGGAACATGTCCTCTGATTAGGCAAATTTACCATTGAATCAGTCTTAGGAATTAATAGCTGAAAATACCAAACCACATCACTTAGGGGTTATGTAACAGAGGAAAAGGAAGGGTTGGAGAACATCCCCAAGAAACTCACTCCCTGAATTTCTTTCCTGATCCTTTATCTCAGCCTGGTGAGGCTGGAAGATGAAAGAAAAATATTCTATTTAGTCAATGTTGTCTTAAGCTGACTCTGAACTTGCTGCTAAAGATCATTTCAAATGAAGATATTTGACCCAAAGAGCAATCTGATGGTAAAACCCCCTTTTTTTCCCATAATGTCCATGTCCAATGGCTACATATGTCCAAGTAGCCAACTGTGGCTGATACTGCTCCATCCCTTGGGGTTGGCTGCCAAGCTGCAGCACTAACCAAATCCCTGCTTGATCTCCACGAGCGCTTTCTGTGCAAAATTATACTGTTTCTGGAAAAATCTCATGGTCCATGCTGCCAGCAGTCATTCCAAGGACTCAAAGAGCACAGTTGCCTGTCTCAAATGCAGTCAAAGCTACAGAAGGACTTTGTCGTCTGATAAGCACAGAATGGAGTGAAACCCTATGTTTTTAAGGAATATTTTTTGCTGCTGTTACTGAAGCTCTCTTTCTACCTCATCTCTGCTCTCTCTCTTTCTTGTATTCCTTGCTTTCCCCTCCACCCATCCTGCCCTCCGTAACTTCCATCTGTCCCCAAAGGTGCCTCCACCATTTAATTTAGAAGTTATTACCTTTGCATTTGCATGCTGGGTCATAGCCTAAGTCTGACTCAAGCCCTCCCAGAAAGCTGGCCATGGAGTGTTGGAACGTTTCTTCTCTCTGTGCCAGCAGTCCACACACACAAAAACATTCCCCACCAAAACTCAGGATTTAGACTCCCATTTTCATTGAACTTTCAGCTGCTTTCACTGCATGAAATTGTCGATTTCATGACATGCTTTCACTGCTTAGCATCAGGTTGCAAGCTTTCTTGTGTCATGCCACCACTGTTAATGCATCAGTTGAAAACGTGAAAACAAGTGTGTTCAACATAGATAGCCTCATCCTGTGTTGCAGTGACTCAGGAAAAGCCTCATTCCAACAGATTGGCAACCTGAGGCTGAAGCAGAAATTATGTCTCTTTCCTCTGCTTATTTTCTTCCCATCCTCATTCACTGTTCAGAATGAAAAATCCTCTCTGCCTTTCCTTATACTTCCAACTTTTCCCTGCCAATGTGTGTTGACTGCTGGCTCCATTGAGCATCAGCCAACCATGCAGGCTGTCGGGTGAGGGCACATCCTTCCTCTGCAGCACCCCTGCCCAGGAAATCCACCACTGATGCCTGTGTGTCTTGGACAGAGCAGCTCTGCAGTAAAAGACTTCACTGGAGGGTTTGTGCATACCCATGGCTATGGGGAAGCAAGTGCTTGGATGCCAGGGTTTAGGATAATGGGTGATATCACCTCACCTCTGCAGCCCCATGGGCAGGTAGCACCTGTCCTTGCATCACAAGGGTGTGCTCACCTCCTGTGAGGCACTAAGCAGAAATGCAGCAGCAATTGCAGGATGTGTGCTTCATCCTGCAATAAACCACAGTCAGCAATAAAACTATACACAGGTGGGAGAGGCTCTCACTGAATGGCAAAAGACAGAAAGTGTGTCACTATTATGCTTTACTTTGGACATTAAAATAAAAGCAGCTTCTGAGAATGACAGTTATTTTATGTCCTGTCTGGTAAAATAAATCATATTAATAATACACAGAAACAGAGAAATGGGCCCACAAGAAAGAAATTAGAATACTCAAAGGTTTGTCTTTCACCCATTCCATCAGTATAGAGGAATGTGTAGAGCAACAATTTTCAGCCCATGCCAGATAGAGGGAAAATTATTTTGAGAGGTAAGTCAGTGCTGGTACTGAGGGCCAGTCTAGTATGTACATGCTTCACCTGAGGGACATGTAAAAACTTCTGGTATAAATACAGCAAAAGCTTCAAAATTTCTAATAAAACCTTAAAAGCCATACAAATATTAACTTAATGGATACCATTTTCTTTCAGTTGTGAAGGTTTGCATCAATGGCATTGCATAGATGTGGGGAGAAATCATTTAAGTGGTGGGGGAGGTAATTATATTGGTATGGAAGCAAAGTCAGTTGAATCACAAAATCATAGAAAAACAAGCTATATTGTAAATAAGTTGGATCAGTTCCAAATTAAAGCTAATGGGAGTTTTTTTCATCCATCCAGCAGGTGTCTCACATAAATGATTGCTGTCCTTCACCACATCAGAAAAGCTTGTGACTCATACCCATTTTGATTTTTAACCTCATATATATGCTTTAAATGCTGGCTTCGTAATTCATAAATAATTGCTATTATGAACCTATTTCATACAACATTTAAAAATGTTCCAACTTGTACAAACGTTATACAACTCATTTCACACACTGCACAGAGGAAGTAGAAACTCAATGACTATAATACCCCAAGTGAGTCTGTGGCCAGAAAAAATTCTTAAATTTGCTCAAGGATGGGGTAAGCCAACACAACTGAATTGTGAGGGAACACTGTTGTGTTGACTGTGAAATGACAAGTATGCATTAGAAATTTCCATTACTTGCAAAGAAAACTTTGGCTGTCTAAAAACTATTTACATGGACAAAGAAATACAGCCACAAGTTTCTCACAAGTCCGATATCTGTAATTTAGAAGTAAAATCACAGAAATTTCTTTCTTGCAATAATGCCTTGAGAATATAGAAAATAAACATACAGTCACAGGGTTAATCCAGCAATTTGAAAAATAATAGTAAGTCACTTGAACTACAGGAAAATAATCCAATTTCTTAGAAAACATTTAATTTCAGACAAAAAGCTGATTTACCATTTATGTTTAAGAATATTTTTCTTCTATGTTTAAAATGTGAGAGAAGTGTTCTGGATTTTTTTTCTTTGAATATATGCCTAGTAAAAAAAAAAAAAAAAAAAAAAAGAAAGTTAGAAAATTTCAATTAACACACCTGAAATAGTATTATTTTGAAATAAATACAGATGTAAATGTAACTGCAATATGTAAATATAAATGAGTAATCATATAGGATATGCGTACACATACTCTCTGACTCCAGGTGGACCAGAAATAGAGGTTACCATCACACTATTAATGCAGTATAGCAATGATATGGCTCCAGGAAACATGCAAGAAGCTCAGAAGAAATGAAGGCAAAATCATGTTATGCTCACCTTTTGCCTGCTGGTATTTCTGTGGTGCTGATAAACTGTGAGAGCCTAGAGTGACCATTACAGAAGGGAATTTGCACAGTTGGCTAATGGACATGTTTGGAATAACATATATACAAAATGCTTCTTACTCGGGCATGCAGAGCCACATCAGAGCAGGAAATGCTGAGGAGCTACATGGGGTCCATGGGAACATCAAGAACGTGCAGCAAACTGGGCTGGAGCTTTTTTTTTCCCTCTTTCCTCTCATCTTCATGTCTGTTGTAGTAGTTCTGCACCTTATCCCAGCAAAAACCACAAAAGGTTCAGGAAAGATCCCACTGAAATTAACTTCTACTCTTCTACATCATACACACTTTGGTAGGAGTCAAGTTAGACTTGACTAATGCAAAGAAGCAGGAAAACACATAGCAATCTCTCCTGTATCTACAAAGCTTGGGGAACACAGTACTTAGGGCTGAGCTGAGCACTCTCCACTCCCACTCCCACTTTGGAGCTGGGAGGAATCTCTCCTGAGCTGGTCTTCTCTCTTACAGCCTGATCAAAACTTCAGTGTAAGGCCTGTGAAAAAGCATTCAGGGTCTGTTATAGAAAGTGTAGTATGTCCTACTCTTCATGTACAGAAATGTGAAATGGAAATTACATTAATTTGGGTGAAAGCAGCCACTGTACTGATGATGTGTTGTAGGTTCCTGTAAAGGAAACAAAGCTGATGGAGAAAGCCCAAACCCATTATAGGAGATGACCTTTTTCCACATGGACCTTGCATCACAGTTATGGGAATGGTACCTGTTCACTTTCAGGACTTTTCTTTCATTCTTGGAACTCCTTCCAAGCATCTTTTGTATTCATGCACCAAATATTGGTGAAAAAGAAGCATGGTAGTCTACTTAGTGTGTTAGAAGAATTTTAAGAAATATTTATTGTTTAACACAATTGACCTGTGTGAATATAAGAACACAGCTCTGGTCCTTTGGAAAAATAAATGTCAATGTTTTTATGTTTTTGAAAAAGATTTACTCTGGCTCTCTGCTAAATTTTATGCTAGTTACGAGAAATGTTACTCCAGAAGAAAAATCTTCCATATATTTAAAGCACAAGCATAGTTGATCTTTCAAGGGCTGTTCCTGACCATAAATTAGAATACTTAACAGTGGTGTTGTATTTCAGTATTCTGAGAAAATTCTGGGAGCTGAACAGCTCTGAAGCTTCATCTTTTGTATGTAGCCAAAATGCTTTCATGGCTCTTGATGAGAGTTACACAAAGAATCCTCAGGCTGCCAGTACAACTGCGCTGCACCTGTTTAAGGTTGGCCACATTTTACGCACGATAGTGCATTTAGTAGAAAACATGTATTTAATTTTTACAGGTGGCTCTCCACTTAGTCAGCAGACTAGTCTGACACACCTGTCAACAATGTGATTCGAAAATCTGGTGCAAGAGAGGCAGAATCTCCTGCTTCTATGCTTGCCATTTGTTGGGAGGAGTAATAACTTTATTTTATTCAGCTGTGTAAAAGTCATGCTAACTCAAGTAAATTCATGTAAAATTAAAACAAAGTCTTTTATTTTCAATTTCCTAAACAAGTGAACATGAGTTATAAAAAGGTGAGGCTGGGGAAATGAAATAAAACTCCTCCTGGTTTGCATACTCCCAAGGTCAAATCTCAGAGATCTCCCTATCTCCCTTAATCTAACTATTTGGAATACAGCAGATGATCTTCTGGCTGACAGTTCTTAGAGAAACTTAGAAGACTGGAAAAATGTGATTCACCATCTGTGTTTTACTACTGGTTCTCTTTATCCTTTATCTGAATCTGTTTGTATGTTAGCAGCATGACACAAACAGCTGGATAGAGTGAGCTCATTGCAGTCATTACTGGTTTTGGACTGAAGCTAGATATGATGGTGGTCCATGGTTCAGTGCAATAATAAGTTTGGGATGGCTGAGTTACAGCAGAAGAGCAATGACAGCTCTGGGTCTGTCAGACTGTGTGGGTAGCACAAACGCGACTGTTTTAACAAGGCAGACTTGTTCTCTCCAGGTCACCTGCACACTGGCACTGAGGGCAAGGTGAAGAGCTGGTGAGGTTTGGGAAGCTGACTCAGGGGCCCTGTACTGCCTGGACACCAGACTGTGCTCATCTGTCCCTCTAGGTGACAGCAACTATGTAGTGATGCTGCTAAAAATCTCAGTGTGAGGCCTGGAAGAGTCCAACCCCTGGAACCATGTCCTACCAGCATCACCATTGGCATTGCCTCTCTTTCCAGTGGCTCCCACTTCACCTCCCTGTAAGGAGATAAGAGTTCATGCTCAGCGACAACATCTGACTAGAAATATGGGACTCTTGAACCTCACTGAAACGGTTTTATAGGATCCAATGAGGCAGGTAAATAGTCACTCCAAAACCTCCTCATGGCCTGTGTGTGGGATTTGCTGCTCCATAACTAATAGCACACCATGAAGCAAGTTGGATTTAATGATATGAATCCTGTAAGGAGGTCCAAAATCCACAAAATGACAGTCTCATCTCAGTGAGATGGTGGGCTACATTTTGCATTTTTTTTAGTACAGTGCAAGTCCTTAGTTCATAGAGAGTCATATGTCACATCTCTTCCTGTACCTTTTGCAGATAAGGAAAATGTAAGAGGAAATCTTCCCTGTTTAAGGCACTCTGTAACCAAAGGAAGGAAGTATTGGGCCAAAAGCCAGAATTTCTGAGAGTGCCTCTTCCAAAGACTGTTGCTAATATTTCCATGAGGCACCATGGTCATTACTGAGCTAGGCTTTTCATTCTCCTGCAGGGGAAGAGAACTCCAGTCTCCAAAGTGACATATCTCAGTCAGTGCCCTCTGCATGCCAAATCGAAATTCCCGATTACACAATCTGCAGCTCTAAATCTAATTACCAGACTGAGAATAACTAAGGTATCCTGACACCCAGCACTGCTCTTGGCTCCCCTACAGCTGATTACCTCTAGGATGCAGCATATGTTCTGTGTGTCTCTCAGGGCTGCTCTGTGTGCATCATGAACACCTAGGTGCTCCTCGATGTGGTATCTAGGGTGTTCCTGGAAGCTCTGAGACTGTTACTGTTGTTGGATGGGCCTTGGAAATTAAGCTATTTCTATTTTTCTCCAGGGGAACAGTCCCTAACTTGAAGTAAAACTTGATTGTGTCTGCATTTTAGACTAAGAACTTCATTCAGCCGGGCTGTTACACCAGCATTTTGCACTTGAACCTCTGCATCCTGTCACATCTGCACAGCTGGTCAGCACTCACTGGATGCTCACCAACTTCCTCTACAGCTTCTGAGGATAAGGGGTGCTAAGCCAGGAGCAGTGCCAAGCCCTTCTGCTGACACTGGGGTCACAGGAGTTCATGTCTCACTGTCCTTCATCTGGCACCTATGTCTCCTTAAAGTTGAAGATGAAATTTACAGCAGTTATAATAGTGGTGCAAAGTTTCACAAATACGTGAGTTATCTTCTCAAGTCATTGCATCAGACACAACAATATGGAGCTGCAGGAAGATTAGCAGACCTCTCTTCAGATCAGGAAACATAGCAGGCAGCTGCTTGTTTGATCTTGAGCACCATTAATGCACTAATAGAGGGTCCTGAAGTTACCTGTCTCCAAATCCTCTGTGATAGAGCAGTCCAGTTTAGGTAGAGAGTGTCAGATTTGACAAGAAATTTCTTTCACAGACCTAAAATAAATACAACTTTTCAATGTAGACCTAAATCTAACTTTAATGAAGATTTTGTTCATTAATTCCCTTCATGTACAGTCGTTGTCATTAATATCTTCCACTGGCAAACAAAGAATGTATTAGAAGAGAACCTTGCCAGCTGAAGAAAGTATTTGGCTTGGTTGGGAGCTGCCAAGCAGTTTTATTTGTAATTTTCAAGGACATTTGAACAAAAAAGGAGTAGATCTCTACAAGTTGAATTTAGTTTTATAGTCACTAGCCCTGCTTGCAGTCTAATACTGCTCTCATTAGTTTTAGTGTCTGTAATTAAAAATTGCAGGAATTATGCACAGAATATTCCTTGCTTTCATTGATAAGTTCTGAACACTGATCAGGTAAAGGTTCACAGAACTGGCTTTCCCTGTGCTTTGTTTTGCCTAACATCAGATTTTGTCTGAAAACCTTTTTTATCTTAGCACACACATTGGTGTTCATAGCAGCTATACTGGCATGGAGAAGATATATCAGGTAGTGTTTCAGAGTCCTGTGTCTCTACCTGAGAGTTCAGTGTTGCTTCAGGGTTAATTTTGTTGTGTCCAGCAAAAACAGGAGACCTCAGAGGGGGGATGTAAATGAGACAGAGGGTTCAGAGATGGGTACAAAGAGGCTGAAGGTGGGAGGTGGAGGAGGTGAACAGACAGAAGCAGACACTGCCAGTAGAGGCTCTTCAGCACACATTGACCCATTGCCTCCTCTCAGGCATGTTCTGGGGTATGCCACATTTGTCTCTTGGTTTGAACAACTTCTGTTACTCCTGGACAAACAACTTTTGTAACTGTCCTGACTGTGAGTTGTCCCAGATGGATGGGATGACAGGTGTGATTTAGGTTGAGCTGCAGCAGCCAGACTTTAAGGGGTCCTGGAACAAAGTGCAAGAGCAGGCGCATGGACCACATTTGATTCTCCTCTCCTTGAGTGAACCATCATGCTCCTAGGAAAGAGCCCTGCTATGGAAGATTGCCTCTGGGATTCCCATGTCCTAAGGTTTAACCAGGTGACTGCAGATTGGTGAAAGAAGCCTCCAACTGCCTGACTCATGAAGTACTGCATACAGTGCCCAGCTGACAAACTTCCTGAGCACCTCCGATGAACAGCAAAGAAACCAAAGGTGACTGGACACTGGACCTCAGAGAAAGGAGTTTGGTTTGCACGTTTAATCAATTATCTCCCTATGTCATTCCACTGGCAATAAGCCACGTGACAGAAATCCTGCTGAGGAAAAGGGTTCACATGTGAAAAGCTTCAGCATCTGAGACTAATGTTATTCTCCCTACTCAGAGGCAAACTGCTCAGAGGACAGGAAACTTGTCTGGTCCTGACACAAAGCACACGCTTCCTCACTGGGGGTTCTGCATGTGGCTGTAGGCCCAGGATATGCACACACCCATATGCATGCACATATCAAACACAGTTAATGGAAGATAACAGCAAAGCTTAATGAGCTTTCCACATCTTCTCTTGAAAGTGCTTGCATTTTTTAAAAGAAATTCCCAATACTTTATGGAAAAATTTCCAAAGATTTCTTGTGTCAAGCTCTAGGTTTCCATGTAAATTCAAGGTAATGATATCTGCCAGCTGTTTAGTTGCAATATCTACAGAGGAACATTGAAGATCTGTGTTAGTTTGGGACTCACAAAAAGTAATTCATTATGCATAATGGTGATGTTGGCAGTGCATACCAAATGGTTAAATCTAATGTAGCATACAGTTTCATTAAGGCACAACAAAATTAATCTATCCCTTCCCACCAGGAGGTTTAAACAAAAGCAATGGGGAAGGAGATGCATGGAAAAAGCACCAATTCATTAATGAAATGAAGACATGTAAAATAATTAGGCTTATAACAATAGAGTAGAGGACTAAATTAACCCTTTTATTTTCTGTCCCTTATGCACAAGTCAGAACCCTAGCGCTGGGTGTTATGTAAATGAAACTTTAAGTGTCTTCCAATTTTCTTCCAGGCAGGAAATTAACAAGAAGATCAAAATGAAGCTGCTAGTTCCTTTTTAATAACTTTATTCTGGTTTGCAGAAACTGCCCATGGTGACTATTTGCATTCAAAGCCACACTTTGGATCTCCAGTGGGAAATTGCAAATGAATGAGTTAACTCAAAGAATAAAAGAGAAACAGTTGCCACTAAACTTGTGTACAATAATTTGTGTAATTAATAATATTGAAACTAAGGGACCAACCTAAATTAATGGAGGAATAGAGTTTTCTCGTGCTTTATTAGATAGGCTAGTTAGAAAGCCCAATTTTCTTTCTTACTTAAGTCCTGTTTCCCCAGTAACACAGGTGTGTATTTTAAACCACTCTGTGCCTTAACAGATGCTGCTTACTTTAAGGTGTAAAGGAAAGACAAATATTTGAAAATATACTACATTCATTCATACACTACAGATCTTTGAATAAATCAAGTAATCAAGAAATTTCCTGGCCTTCTGTACTTTAATTTTTTGAATTTAGCTGAACACAACAGGAAATTCGTCTCTATTTTCTCCTTACAGCTCTCAGCTCTGTTCTGGAGGAAAGCAACTCTAAGCACACAGTAGTGCATAGGGGATAAGGTGAATTTAGGGCACTGGGGAGTTTTGGGAGAAGCTCTGCACTGACTGCAACCCTGAGGAGCACATGACTCCCACCCCTCAGGCTCACTCCAGCTCCAGGTGTGTGGACCAGGAGTGTAGTCTGCCTATAGCATTTCCTGGATGTGAGCAATGAGTCATGGATGTCAACTTTTGTCCCACTGAGTACCCAAAGCTGGAGTGCTGGCATGTTTTGAAACTCATGTGAGAATCCACAGGACTGTCAACTATATAATAGAACATCAAAAGCCACAATGCATACGCTGAGAACCTGACACTTCCGTCTCCAAAACGACTCTGCCAGCATCTAGAATGGGAGACAAGGCTGGCAGGCAGCAGGAACATCACAAGAGATATTCTTGCAGGCATCATGAATCTATGACCCCAGGGGAAACGTATCATACCAACCTTAGTGGCAAGTTTCCATCCCAAAATGGAATCAGGATTCATAAGGCCTCAGGCAGGGCAGGTGACTGCACCCAGCATCCCACCACAGCAGAACAAATGCAGTAGTGCATACCTTAATTCAAGTAGACAGGGCTGGTAAGCGCCTAAAATTAAGCACTGCCTATGTCCTTTAAGTATTACTGTCAGTGGTAGCTGAAGAGGGAAGGTGTGGGGAGCTATTTAAGCAACTTTGGTCTGAGCTAGCTGAAGCTCATTATCTTGTTCAGGAGACCCTCATGCTCAGTTCTGATCATACCTGTTTCCAGTGCTCAACCTGTTGCTCCAGGCAATCTCTGCACAGGGAAATGGCAAAAAAATAGGGAAAAGCAATGGTTTTGGTCCAGACTGGGGTAAGCTGAAATCTTCTCTTTGAATTGTTTGCTCTACTCCAGGATTTCCCTTCTATTTTCTTCAACCACAAGCATTTTTGGGCACTGATTCTCCTCAATCTAGTGTACTTGTACCTTCACTGACTTAAAAGGAAACATACTAAGTACCTAGATTCTGATGTCTGAGGTAGGAGGCAAGGACATACTGATTTTGTTATGGCAATGTTATCTTGAACACACCTCCTCTCATGGCAGTACAACAGGTATTATCATTATTTAATGCATCTCACTTACTGAAAGTGGTGCACCTCTCTCTCTTTCCTGTCCATCCTCTTACTAATCTGCCTAAATGAGGAATACCCATACAGTTGATAATTGGTTTTGGTGATACTGCTTCAGAGTTAGCTGACAAGAGTAGATCCCAATGAATGGACTCCAATGTAATTCTTTAGGTATTCACTTCGTTCATTGTATTTGATTAAGCAGATATTTTAAAGATAAATGTGAAAACAATATTTTTATTTTATATTAATTGACTGACGGTGGAATGTCACTAAAATGGATCTGTGCCCTCTGCATAACTAATTAATCTAATGGGTGTTCAAAAGCTGATGACTGGAAAATTCAAGAATCTAGAGGTAAATATTGCTAGGTCATAGATGGCAGCCAGAAGTCCTCTTCATCTGGAAAACTATCTATTTGACCATTCTTCATTTTTAAGGTCCAACTCATCTTAACCTCTTAATTGCAAAGATTTGCCAAGATGGCTGTGATGTATTATTGATAATGGTGACACTCTGGAAAAGATATTCTATTTTAGAAGAAAATAATAGTCTTACAGAGATGGCACAAGGGTTCCTGAGGTGATAGAAGCCTAGAGGAGAGCATTGGTGAAAAAATCTCAGAAAGATTGAAGATGGTTCCTCTAAAAAAAGTTACATAGATGACAGCTCAGCTGAAGTGCCTCTACACCAGTGGGTGCAGTTGTGGGTAACAAACAGGAGGAGCTGGAAGCCACTGTGCTGCTGAAAGTCTGTGAACTAGTTGTCAACTCTGAAAGCTGGTGGGATGAATCCCATGACAAGTGAGGCTATTGATGGCTACAGGCTGCTCAGAAGGGACAGGCAAGGCTCTCTGTGGGTTGCCCTCTACATAAGAAATGAATGGATTGTGAGGGGCTCTCCCTGAAGAACAGCTGCAAACAGGTTGAGAACTTTTGGGTGAGAATCAGATAATGAGGAAGCAGAAGGAACCTTTTTGATTGTGCCTATTAAAGGCCTCCTGATCAGGGGGACCACAGAGAGCCTATTGACTACAAAATCTTCTTGTTCCAGCTATAGGAGGCAAAATACTTGCAAGGCCCTTGTTCTGCTGGGGAACTTCAACCCCCAACATCCCTGATGAGCTATAGGCAATCCAGGGAACTGTTGGAATGCATGGAGGATAACTTCTTAAGCCCTGACAGAGGGGATCTGTTACTGGACCTGATGGTCACTAGCTCATGGGTGACATCAAGGTAGGAGGCAACCAGAGCTGCAGTGAATATCACTGGTGGAGTGTCTGCATGAGTGGACAAGTGAAGAGCTATGGATGATCTTTATCTGGATTTCATGTCTTTGACATGCACTCCCACAACATCCTTAACTCCAAACTGGATGGATACAGATTTCATGGGTGGATTTTTTGGTGAATAGGAATTGGATCAATGGACAGAGCCAGAGTTGTGAAAAATATGCATTCAGATGAAGATTAGTAAAAAGTAGTATTCCTCAGGAAGCTGTTCTGGGACCAGGACTGTTTAATATTTTCATCTGTGACACAGTGGGGTTGAGTGCACCTTCAGCAAATTTGCAGATGACTGCAAGCTGAGTCGTGCTGTTGGCACACCTGAAGGATCAGATGCCATCCAGAAGGAGCTGGACAAGCTGGAGAAGTGGCCCATGGCAATCTCATAAATTTTAACAAGGCCAAGAACAAGGTCCTACACCTGGATAAGAGCAACCCCAGTACCAGTATAGCCCAGGGAGAAGGACTTGGGAATGCTGTTGGATGAAATCTGGACATGACCCACAACATACACTCACAGCCCAGAGAGCTAACTATATCCTGGGCTGGATCCAAAGACTGAATAGGTTTAGGGAGAGGATTCTGCCCCTCTTCTCTGCTCCAGTGAGATCCCACCAGGAGTGTTGCATCCTGCTCTGTGGTCCTCAGCACAGGAGCAAGTCCAAAGTAGACCACAAAAATGATCAGAGGGCTGGGCTCTTTTATGTGAAAGGACTGAGAGAGTTGGGGCTGTTTAGCCTGAAGAGAAAACATTCCGGGGAGACCTTAATTCCCCAGTACTTAAAGACGCTTTATAAGAAAGATGGGTACAGAATTTTAGCAGGGTGAATTGTAATACGAAAAGAAGTAATGGTTTTAAACCAAAAGAGGGTAGATTCAGACTAGATATGAAGAGTGGATTTTTACAGTGAGGGTGGTGAAACACTGGAACAGGCTGATGAGAGAGGTGGTAGATGCCCCATTCCTGGAGCTCATTCGAAATCATATTGGAAGGGACTCTGAACCACCTCAACTACTTGAAGATATCCCATAACAGAAGATGTCCATTTCAGGGGGATGGGACTAGACATCCTTTAAAGATCCCCTCCAAACTAAAATGCATGATTCTAAGATTTCACACAATTTTGGGTGTCTACTTTCTCTTCTACAGTCATGACCCTGTCCTTTTCTGTTGCTTTTGCTGCTTCAGGTCTCGTATCCTGGTGCTGTTAATCTGTGATTAACTGATTAACTGTCTGTTAATCTCAGCTCCTGATCACAGCTGTTCCATTCTCCACTCTCTGCTGGTCCTAGCACGGCAGTGGTTTGATTATTGAGTTCATCAGGAGTAGGACTGCATGCATTACCAGCCACAGTCCTCCCCTGTTCATGCATCAACAAAGTCCTGGTCCCTGGTGCTGGTGGCTTCCAGCCAACTTCTCACTAAACTCCAGCTTTTTGCCATGTCTCTAAATAAAGAAGTGAAATGTGGAAAGCAGTATTTCTGTGGAAACGTCTGAATTTCCACCTTCACCTACTATTAGCAGAGAAAACAATAAACAACCCAGACTAGCTGTCAAATTCACTTGAGTTTTCAAGGTCAGGACTTAGGGAAGACAGCTTTATTTGTTCACTGAGCAAATCATATCTAGGACCCAATGGGATGAGACAAATACAGCAGCCAGAGATGTTTTTCTCAGAGTGCCACTTTGAAGAAATCCTTGTGAGATGGGATCCCCAGCCAAATAAAGGTGTTGCTCTGACATCTGAGCAGACACCAACAAGCTGACAAGAGCTTGTTGACCTCCCTCCCCATGACTGGCCTTTTCTGGAGCCAAAACAGTGTGATGAAGCTTACAGCATATTATGGACTGTCCTGAAAGAGGTTTTGTCATGCTGGCTCAGAGCTGGAGTATCCGCCAGGGAAGTCTGGTGTGCTCTTTTCATGGCAAGGCTAGGACACAAGTGGGAAACTGGTAGAGAATATCCAATCTGTTATGTCTGGGAGTCTTTGGAAGCTGCTGTAGACTCTCTTCTTCCTCTGTAAAGCAAAAAAGCCAGAGGCTGAGACTGTGGTCCTAAATCTACTTAAAATTATACATCACCAGCTGGCAGATGATTACAGTGCACAGCCTTTCTTCCATCGAACTAATGGAACTTTTGAAATTAGTTAATAGGACCCTGAAAAATTCCCAAAGCCTTGTTTTATTTTTAAATTAAGACAATTTTCAAGGACATGGTAGATATAGGCATAAATACTGCCATCAGTTATGCACACACATCCCTTCTGCACACAGATGATTGCCCTGTTAAACGTTTCCCAAGTATGACATGCAAGGACCTGCATGTTCCCTCTTTGTAAGATGGAAAAAATTCTGCAAAAATGGGCATTTTTATCTCTTAATATGAAAGATTAGTGTAAGTAATTTGATTTCACTTCAAACCGTTTTATATTTATTGTTTCATATAGTTATTCTAGGCATTTGCACCCTCAACAGTTACTTAAAAGCTGCACTTGCCAAAACCTGTCAATTATTGCTTCAGTCACAACTTGCACAGTCACTGAGATAGCAGCAGAGAAAGAAATTTTAAACTCATTTGGATGTCAAAATTTCACAGTAAAAACCTATTTCTGTGGATATCAGTGTCACCCTTTCAAGGAATAATACTCTGTGAGGTGGTTTGAAAGAAACTGCTCCTGGGTGAGCAGCTATTTGGACAAGAGGGGGTAATGGTAGGTGTCAGGGGAGTCTGGCTGGTGGCAGGGAGAGGACATTGCAGAAAAATAGAGCTGGCACTTAAGAAAATGAGATAGGAAAATATACCTCAAGTGAGTGTCTTGGCATGCAAGTGTCTAGATCAGTAAACTGAAAAAAGAGCTTCATGTTACTTTACTTGCAGCCTCTGGTGTAAAGATACCTATGCTGTTGGCCAAGACCCAGAGAACCACACAAGAAGTGGAGTTCCTGGTCTTTGAACACTTTGAGAAGTGGTGTATCAGGGGAGCAACACAGCCAGAACTGAGGTGTGAAGGCTAATCTGCACACAAAAGGTGCCTGGGACCCTCTCTGGTCCAGTTACAAAACACTGGGCCAGAAGCAGACCACTGCTGCACCATCAGCTGCTCAGCACATAACTGGAAGGGTAAACTCTCCTGGAAATGGTACAAATCCCACAAAATCCCACTGACACAGTGATGGGATGCTGGTGGTGTAAATGAGGCCATAAAGGGACCTATAGGTGATGACTCCTTTCTACACAGATATTTTAAACTTGTTTAAGTAACCTTTAGTCACAAAATTGTAGGAAATTTCTTTCACACCATCATGATCGATTTCTCTTTACACTCCTCTGTCATTTCAATGTCATGTTCTTCTTGGACTACAGTATTGATTCAGAAAATAATACCAAAAAAAAAAANTTAAAACTATTAACTCTTCAAAATGAAGCACAGGGATAGTCTGTCTCAGCTTAGATGTAGAGCTAACGGGAAATTGAGGGTTGGCTGGGCACAGCAAGGAGGTCCCATGACTCCAGGACTGGAGGCAGAGCATCTCTCCATCAGGCTGCAAAGTCTCCCAGTCAGTAACCGTCCTTCTTGGGTTGCCTGTTGGATATACTTCCCCTCTTTACCCCATCCTGAAAACACCATACAGACCAAAACCCCCAATCCTCTCTATTTTGCTTTGTTTTCTAGCTGGAGTATGCATCTGAAATCTACCACTCTTAGTCTTTCTTTTAGTATTGGTAAGGGACCATGTTGGGCCAGAAGGACAATTAAATGACAGGAATGTATGAACAGCCTTAGGAGATAACCAGAGACCACATTACATAGATATATGTCTCTGTGCTTACTAAGATGCTTACATATTTAAAAGTGTAAATGATACTCAAAGTTTTAAAACATCTATTTTAGGAGGAAAAAAAGCCTTTCTAGAAAGACCTACAACTAGCAACCAGGACCCAAACAACATACATGAAGAAACTGGGAGCCAGGCACTATTTGGGTAGCAGCATGAAGTAATAGAACTCAACTAGGTAAAATGATTCTTTGTCCTCAAGGACAGAGTGGTGGGGATGTGGGTCAGGGAAGTGGTATATTTACCACTAGAAATAAATAAAATTCACAAACCTAACAGTTGTAAAGCTATGCTTCCTTTTACTTTACATTTTAGTACATCTTTTATTGCTTTCCTATTTTTACTGGCTGAAATGCTCCCACAAAGAGAAGAAAATGTTAGTCAGAGCAAGAAAAGTAGTGTTCATATTTTTCTCTGGTGTACCATAAAGGATATGTCCACCTCCTCAACACAATTTCTTACATGGTCAACATCTGCTTATTTTTTCAAGTTAGAAAAGAAGCCAGAAGCAGGCACATACTGCAAAATACCATCTGGCTGTGTGGCTGGTGCTGTAAGAAGGGTTTTGGCTTTTATGACAATGGATTGTGCTTTAATGATTGTAGTCTGATAGAGAAGGATGGGATCATTCTGTCTAAAAAGGGCAAGAGAATATTTGGCAGCAGGCTAGTGAGTTTGGTGAGACAGGCTTTAAAATGAAGGACTCAGAGGAGTGGCAATGATTGTGCCATTGCCTCCTCCTGGGCAGTAGGTCATTTCAGCCAGTGAGGTGACTGATGCTCCTTGATTGCTTCTCAAGAATGAGAATCATGGGGCTAACCACCTGTCTTGGGGTGCAATATGTAACCAAAATGTGTGTTCTATTTTCCAACTGTTGAAACTGGTTGGGGAGGTGTTTTCTTCATCTCTTGTATAACCCACGCTCATTACTCCAGGGGGTAAGGGGTGGGTGCCTTCTGTTAATGGGCCAGCTGTTAATGATCTCACTGCAATTATGAGATGTGGTGGGATAGCTCACATTATTAGAAAGTTGTCATGGGCGGCTATGTCCTTTTTAGAAAGGACAGGTCAGTGAGGTGTGGTTCTGGAATTACCCTTGGTGTGAGAGCAAGTGGAATGTATCAAGCTCTACTGAAGGACAGACAAATGAGTTGGGAGGTTATGGGTAAGAATTAAGGGACAATTAAGGGTTAATACAGGTGACACTACTGTGGGTGTTTACTACAGGCCACCTGATCAGGACAAAGTTGATGGGGCTTTCTGTGAGCAGCTAGAAGTAACTTCACAATCACTGGCTCTGGTTCTCTTGTGGAAATTCAACCACCCTGATATTTGTTGGAGAGACAACATCACTCAGCACACACTGTCCAAGAACTTTCTGCAGATCACTGATGATAACATTTTGACGTAAGTGGTGGAGGAACCAACAGGTACTGGGCCCTGGTGAGGCCACATCTGGAGTGCTGTGTCCAGTTCTGGGCTCCTCAATGCCAGAGAGAGACAAGGAGGTCCTGAAGAGAGTCCAGTGAAGGGTCACAACAATCATGAGGGGTCCTGGAGCATTTCTCTTACGAGGAGAGATTGAGGGAGCTGAGCCTTTTTAGTCTAGAGAAGAGAAAAGAAGACTGAGATGGGATCTCATCAATGCATATAAATATCCCAGAGTGGGAAGATGGGAATGGATGGTACCAGACTCTTTTCAGTGGTGCCCAGACACTGGATGAGGAGCAATGGTCATAAAATAAAACACAAGAAATTCCAATTCAACTTGAGAAAGAACTTTATGTTAAGGGTGGCGGAGCACTAGAACAATCTGTCCAGGGAAGTCCTAGAGTCTTCCTCTCTGGAGGCTTTCAAAACCCAGCTGGACATGTTCCTGTGTCACCTGCTCTGGGTGACCCTTCCTTGGCAGTGGGGTTGGACAAGATGATCTTCAGGGGTCCTTTCCAACCCTAATGATTCTCTGATTCTAGGATGTAATGATTTAGAATTGTAGTGGTTGCACGTTCGCCGAATATTTTTTCTGTTTAATTTAATGTAGTGGTTTGAGTGTCTATTCTCTTTTTTCTCTGGGAGGTAGGATTTGGGAGAAAAAGCCAAAACAGCCCCAATTTAAGGTAAACAGATAGTTTATTAACACACACTAAGAAAAAAAAGAAAAAAAAATGAACCTTCTAAACCAACCCTTTCTCCTACCACAAACTGTTCACCTTCCCATAAAACATAGAGAAAAAACTATGAATTTCAGTCAGTTGCAACCATTTAAACATAATCTTGCATTACTAGACACTAGAGGACTCTCTCTGGAGTCCCATGGAGACATTCGCCACAAGAACAAAACAGTATGGTGGCTCCCAATGTCACAAATCAGCAACAGCCCGGAATTTTTGCAGATTGTGCAGTCCCACCCATTAACAGCCTTTCACCTGGCTACTCATGGGCCTCAGCATATTTGGGGTGCCATTTAAGAATTCTTCTTCGAGTATAAAACAAGGATTTTCTTCTATCTCTAAAATCGTCTGTCTTGAAGGAAATAGAGACCTCCCTTTATCCCAGGAGCCGGGGCTTCAAATCACTTTCGCTCTAGAATCATCTTCATCTCAAAAGCTGAGACATCCTTATTTTTACCCCAGGAGCTGGGGGCTTACTCTATTCAAAATTCTCAATTAGATCTCAATTATATCAGTACACAACCTTTGGCTAGAACTTGCATTCCCTCAAACAGCATTATGATATTACAAGAAATAGTCCATTTCTCCATGGTTTACATCCAGAGATGTCCAGTCAAAAATGTCCACTTCCTCTATCCCTTCTTCCAATAGTCTTTATCAGTTCTTTCACTGACTTTGTCTCATGCTGTCTCTCTATGTTTTAAATCACTCTGTCTTCCATGGAGGAGGGAAAGGGTTAAGTTTTAGAAACTTCATTTTGCCAGGAAAGAGTAAAATCTGCCCAGGCCTGCAGTGGGCATGTGATCTCTGCTGGGCATCCTCTGGTTTTAAGCTGGGGCTTTCCAGAGGCAAACTAACTCTTCAGTTGGTCATCCAAGCTGTCAACATCTGCTCTAACTTCCTTAGAGGGAAAAACTCCTCACATCCATGCTAAACTACCACAAGGATTAAGGTTCATGTGTTATGACCAGCACTCGGATTGTACAAGTGTTCAATTAGATGTGAGGCATCTTGTAACAGAGGTCAGCCTTGCAGATTTTTCAGGGAAAAATTAAGAGGACACCTGCATAGGAAAAGACAATGTAGAAAACAGTTTTCCTCCCCCATGACTTTTTGACAGACTGGCAAGCAGCAAGTGGTAAATGGCTAGTAGGCAAGTCTTACCTCCTTCCAAAGAATTTAGAACCATCAAAATGTACTGTACTTTTACTTTACAAATATTGCACTTCAGAAATTACCTTCATTTAAACTTCCTGTTTGAAGTTTGGTTGCTGCATAATTATAGAGTGAGGTTATGGTTATGCTGCTGCAAGGTATGTAAATAAATGCAGATTTGCTCAAAATCTTTGCTGCTAGCAGAAATGGGCAGGGCTTACTCAAGAGAGAGTTCCCTGTCCCACACTACCATTGCTGTACAGGGACTGATCTTGGAAGAAATAAGAAATTACCTAGGTTTTTAGACACCACTGATATACCTGAAAGGCAGGAAGAGGAGATGGACTGACACAGTCATCTTGTTAAAACAGCTTTCCTTTCATTTAGTGGAAGATAATTCCTCATGATTTCAGTGGATATAGTTCTTTGGTAGAACTCATTTGAGAGAAGAGTGGTTTCTTTAAAATGGTTTCGAAGACTGCTGTTTCATTTAGCTATCCCACTTCAATAACTCTTATAGCCACTGTTCAAATTACTCCAATTTTCTGATAAATTCAATAAGGAGTCCTGAGACTAAGTGCTGCAAATGACAAAGGAATGCTGCTGGGGTCAACATGACTTGTAGCCAAACACAGAACTTCACTTACGGATCTGTTGGCGCATCACCCGACAGAGCTCTTTCTCTCTGCCTGTAGTGGGTTTGGTTCACCAATCTGCATTTCCTGCCCAGAACACCAATTAAATTGGTGTCTAATTCTGGCCAAATGCACCACCAGAATTATTTACTCATTTTCTGCTGTGAGATAGAATTAGAAGAGAGCAAAGCAGGCTCAAACTTTACAGGTATAGACAAAACTTTATTAACAGAATTTAAAGAAAAAGAAAAAAAAAAAAAAGGAAATCTTCAGAACACTTCTCCTCTCCTCACAGCCTCTTTTCTTTCCCACTGACATCGTAAAGAGACAAACCCTGGGACTTTCAGTCAGTTTACCAACTCTAAAATAGTCTTCCATCAGTTAGGGAGAGGAGTCTCTCTTGTCATGCCATGGAGACTTTCCTTGCAGTGCATCCTTGCAGTGCAGAACTTCAGATCTGAGGTCATCTCTACAGGTTGTTAATGTCATTTTAGGATCACATCTTTTGTAAGATATCCTTTTCAGTTAAGAAGGACATCCTGGTGTCCCACATCCCATCTGAGCAGTATGGTACACACGCAGAAGCACTTCCACCACCATTCTCCTACTCCCCTGAGCTCATTTTGGTACACACTGCACACACCAAGCCAAGATGTTCTCAAATTCACTCATGGCCTGCAGCCTTTCCAAGTGAGAAGGGAAAATCTGAAATTGTCTGTGAAAATCAGGGAAATCCTCAGCTGTGTGTAGCTTATATGAAATCCACTGCCTTTACCATTTTGGTTCAGCTTGTAGCTTTTGCACTTTCATTAACCTGTAATGTGAGATGAAGCTCAGCCCTCTGAGAACATACCACACACTCCAATGAAGAGGTAATTAGTACAAAATTTGGCTGCACTGGAAAAATTCATGTTCCTTGCCAATACTGTGGCATTGCAAAGGGCTTTACAGAGGACAGATGTGAATCTTCTCTTCCCAAAAGTACTGGGTGTTATATCCAAAGGCCTGTTTCTTTAGAGGAATTAAACCCACGTATAAATTAGGTATTTAGCCTTAGATTACCTCTCAGCTCTGGTGGGCTGCTGATTTAGCAGGCTTCTTCACTCTTAACATATATCATAATGAGCTGTCTTCTGTTTCTTAGTAAACCTAGGTGTTTACTGTATTACATTAACACTCTAAGAACATAATTACTATCAGTGTTGCCTTATATACATACATGGAAACATGTAGTTCAAAATGGATCTAAGAAGAAGAAAGCAAAATATAGGGAGAATTGTGTCCTTCATCCAAGCAAAAGCTGGTTACAGTGACCTACTCGATTTCTAGAAATCTGAACCTAATACACTAATAATTGCAATAGAAAACTGAAAAAGCAGATAAAGAGTTTTGGCATGTGTAGAGCCAAATGCAAAAGTTGATGTTCAGGGAAAAAAAAATCAGGATTTTTTATGTTTCAGGTGTGTGTACAGTCATCAGTGCCAGCTCAGCTCTGGTCTCAACAGCAACAGGACACTTCAGGCATGCTAGAAAGGAAGCAAAGAAAACCAAATTTCATTGCAAATGCTTTGGGCACAAAATATTGCTTCACCACTGGCAAACAGGCATACTGTTTCCAAACTTGTGTTTGACACCTTGGCTTGGAAAAGACGCAAAAAATTAAGTCATACCTGCAAGGCATGATTTAGAAATCTTTCTCTCCCCTCTAATTTTATTATGTAATAAATTATATTCTCAAGTTCCCCTGTCTTCCTTGAAGTAGGAAAAAATATATATTTTTATTGCCATTTTACAAAACACTCTGAGTTAATTTCTACGGAGAATAAATCTTAAAATCGTTCAATCACAAATTACTTTTATGAGTGCAGCATTTGTCTGCCATGTTTGCAAGCAGAATATCTGAAAGCTAGAAACACTAAAAAAGCTAAAATTATCTCTGTTTTTTACTCTCAAATGGTAGATGTGTGCCCTGCCATCATCATGCACAAGCAGTTGATTGACAACCAAAATGGAGGAAAATGAATGTCTGCTGCAAGAGTGCATGTCTCTGGGCTTACATGTCTTAACTCCCAGAAAATTAGGTGATGCCTGCCTGGTTTTTGAGAAAGTCTCTCTCAGGCAAATATGGAACATTGATTAAAAAAAGAGATTCTAACAAGCTTTATCTGGCTCCCGTTGAAATCATTCAAGACGTTCACTTCAGTTGGAGTTGTATGCAAGTATTTCCAAACGGCACAGCCTGTACTTCCAGAAGTAGCTGTATTCCTCTTCTTTTTGCAAGTGTAAGCTGTAATGTCTAGCTAATCTCTTGTGAAGATTCTGAAGATTTATGAGTTGCCATTGCTGGTTTGTCTGTGCTCACCAAAGGCCACAGCCTCTAGAGATCACTTGTCTAACATTTTTGCAGCATGCATTTCTGAAATCCTGTTTGTTAAGAATACTATAACATAACAGAAACTCTGAAATAACACCAGGAGATATTGCTCTTGCTTAACCTCAGAGAAGCATGTGCTCTAATTCTGCTAAAGGAAAACTAATCATATTCAGCATATGAAAGAGCTGCGTGCAGTTGGAAATGACATGATCATTTGCATTGGAGATAAAAATGAAGGGCCATTAATTTTATAGCATTAAATGAAGAGAAGTATTAGACCTGTATAATTCGCTTCAGTGAATAAATTTCAAAGACATTTTCACAAATGTGTGTAGGAAGTGCTTATCTATATATACTGTTGAAAGAAAATAATTATGTTCAATCTAAACTTAGAGATTGTATCTGCAAATATAAGTATCTATACGTACTTTGAAAGATTTGGAGTCTTGCCTGCCTCCTCTCCTGTGCCCTGACTTGTACTTGATGAAGGTCACACTGAGAATGTCTGTGAAGACACATGTCAGCTGGTCACTTGTGAAGGTACAGGGGCTGGAGCTGAAACCTTCCTTCCTAGCAAATCTACCTACCAGCCACAACATGAACAGTGATAGCACAGGATTCGGAATGTACAATATTACAGAGCTTTGATAGAAACTACTTATATGCCAGAACTGTATCAAAACAAAAGAAAAAGAAAAGAAAAAAAAAGAAAAAAAGAAAAAAAAGAAAAAAAAAAAAAAAAAAAAAGGAAAACACTATTAAAAAAATAGTGAGCCCAGCAACCTAAAAGGACAGATTTGGGCACAGTTAACTAGTTTAAAATTGGCCATGATTATTTCTGTAACTGGATGTAAAAGAAGGGGCTCCAAAGAGCCTAACCTTATAGGAAGAGGGTGCAGAGAAAGGACAGAGAAAAAATTGTTTTGACATGGTCTCAACAACTCAACATAACATAGTCACACCTGATCTGAATAAAGCCCCCTCCTGCAGCCCTGTCTCCCTCTGACTGTGCTGTGCCTCATTGCTAGAGGCAATGTTTTACTTTGCTCCAGTGTGTTTCTCCTGAGCACCTAAAAGAAAAAAAGGAATAGCAATTTTGTCTGCTTTTCCACTATACTCCAGATCACAAAGGCTTCTCAGTTCTACACAGGTCTTTTTATTGTGCACTCAGGAATAATTAAGTATATATTTTTTTTTTCTCTTCACAAAATTTCATATAGACTGCTGGCTAGAGGGAGGTGAGGATTTTGAGAGAGTAGTAGAGCTCTAGTAGTATAGAGTTTCCAAGGCCTGGAGATCCTCTGCTTTCTTGGAGAAATTTTTATCAGAAATACCTTATTTGTTGGGTGACATTTAGGGTTTTTTTCACAGCAGCAGTGTCAGCTATGTCTATGTGGAAATGTGTATCACTTGACTTTTTTTTTTTTTAAATATGCTAGATTTGTGTCCAGACCATATGGCTCTTTCCATGTTAAGCCAAAACACACAGCAAGGGCCTTCTCTAGTGCCAACAGCAATGTTGCAGGTTGTTGGCATGTGCAGTACCATAGTAAGGCCCAGTCAACAACCTCCACCAACAGAAATGAAACTGCCTTTCCAAATATGTTACTTAATCGACTTCCTAACTCCTTTAAGCATTAACTGAGTTGACTTTTGAATCAAAATGAAGAAATCTTCCTGCATGACTTTTTATTTTATCTTTCCTCTATTACATCTCAGAGATGCTGAAATGCGTATATTCCTAGTCAGGCTTTCCAGGAAGGAATGTTTCTCTAGTCCTCCTCACATGCCAGTGCGCTGAGACTGCACGAGGAGCTGCTGTTTGCTGTTGAAGTGTTGGTGCATCCCTTTGCATTTTTAGGATCTGCTCTAAGTAGGTAACTGTGAAGAGAACAGATCTCAGTAGATGAGCAGGTAGAGGCCGGCAGGAAAAAGAGTGCTTTGGTTTTACCTGTAGGTCTGATTCACCAAAAAAGCTGGGCAAGGTAGTAACACTAAGGGGGACTGGTGGAACCAGTCAGTGCTGTGTCTTCTGGAGCAGGTGCTTACTTCAGATTGGCGTATTTCGGAGCTGCTTCTGTGCAAGACTCAAGTCCTGGCCTGGCTGCCTCTTGTACCTTGTGATAAAATGAACTGTCAGGGTGCCTGCTCTTAACTGCTTGCTCCTTCCACCCAGAAAGCCAAGCCTCCAGCTGTGAAATTAGACCAGGAGCTTGAAGGTGTGGACAGAAAGTTTGTTAAGCCACTTTACAGCACCTGCGAGTGGGTTGATCTGTATGTGTACGAACAGCCAGTTATTTATGTCTCATCCAGGGAAAGGACTGCTACAAGATACATTGGTGCTTGGCAGTGGTATTGATTTATGCCCATTCAAATTCCTCCCTGGGCATTCAGCCACACCAGGGTCACTGGAATCAGTGGCTCCCCAGGCATGCACCGACAGTCCTGATGGAAACACCTCTATTCCTCATTCACTTCCAGCTTTCTAATGGAGCCCCATTCTGTGGCTGTTAAGTGTCTGGAGTGTCTTTGGACAGTTGATTAATGTTTCAAAAAAGTTTGTCAATATTTGAAAATATTTATCAAGTTGTTGGGTGAGTGAGTTTTTTACAGGTGGACATTTAGTGTGCATTTCTGCTTATGTTCTTGTCTGGAGATTCCTTGAAGTAAATTGTGCTGATGTAGCCTTGCATGCAGAGTTTTAAAGTGTGTGTCAGGTTTTCTCACTGTGTTCACTGTATGAGACAATGTATTTCAAGTGAGTTCATCTGCATGCAGAAACCTGTGTGCAAAATCTGGATCCAAGTCTAGACACAGTATATTTTATAGTGTTTCTCTAGAATACTCTGTCCAATGGCTTCTGATTTCTGTGGTAAACCACTCATTCCATGCATATAGAAAAATGTGTGTCTAAAAGAGCAATGATCTGAAGGTTTTGGTGCATTGATTATGTAATGATTTATTTACCCAGAATTGGAATAACAAAAACTGAACTACACTGACACATATGTTCAGTGTTACAACATCCCACACACATACATACATATGACGAGGCAGAAAGACAGAAGGAACCCCACGCCTGCAATCTCACCTAGAGACACCTCCCTCATTGTAGTCATCTTCTTCCATCAAGCCTTTCCCCACCATTTCTTGGAATGAGTAACTTGCAACATTGGTACGTATTTTACAACATTTAGTAATAATTATAAATTCTACTATAGCTCATGCATGTTTTCCTTAGATTGGGAAATTCTAATATTTTACCCCTCCAAAAGCAAGCTAACACTCATCTTTTTGCTGGTGTGAGTTTTTTTAAATGATTTTCTTCTGTGAGACATATATTTAGTCAATTAATTTTTATTTGTTTGTTTTTCCAACTAAATTATATTTAAGTTTCACATTCCCAGGGTTGCACTCCTATTTCTGAGTGTGAAGAAAGAAGTCATTACAGAAACATAATCTCTTTGATCAGTTGTGAGACCAGAAGTTGTATATGCTTTTGGACAGAGATGTGGACTTTGCACTAGCAGGGCCCTCTGAGTACACTGGCTGACACTGCTCCTTGGTGCTGATTTTAACCTCCAGAGGTGTATTAGTCATTTATACCTTTGTTGGAAGTATCAGATCTGCCAGGAAACTCAGATTTTACCTCTGCAATATTTAGATATTCACTAATTGCTCATCATCTAGAGCCTGACCAAGCCCACCCACTGCCAATCTAAGCCCTAGCACATAAAGTCTGTGCAACACAAATATCACTGTCCCCTGGCTCAGCCGGCTGCTATTGGAGCCTTCCAACCTTTGTTTCTCCCTATTTACCCCTTCCAATGAAAGATGTAACTGATCATAGTTAATAATTATTTTGACACAATATTTCAAATTATTATAACCCATGTTATATAACTAAAATAACTAACTTCTGCATAGTTATAACTGTCTGCTCATGTCCAAACCCTTCTGTTCTCAGCTGCTTTGAGCAAGAATGATTGAAGCTTGTGTGACACCTTTCCTTGACAAAACACTTTATTCTGTACTCCATCACTATGTGACTTCTGACATAGGGACAACAGCTCGGCTACTCTTGGTACTTTGTTCCCATTTTAGGAGACAGCCTCACACAATAGGAGCTCTTTCTTTGTATTCTGTTTTTCAGGGGTTGTTTTGAGGTGTTTTTTCAGATGTTTGTTTGGCAAAAATGTGGGACAACTTTACCTTTCTGCATGATGTACTATAATACAAGCAGTGAATAGTCATGGTAAGCAAAACTAAGTTTACTATTTTTGGTGCCATTTTCCACCAAACCACATGAAAGATAACAGGACTATCTTGTCTAAACAAGGCTTCCATGCTTTCAAGTCTTGCTCAACAAACATATGCAACCTTTTTAAGATAACAAAATGTCAAGTTTTCTACATATGGTAACAATAGCTGTGATATGCATGATCATATTTTTGGTTGCATTGAGTTTTGTGTTGGAAACAATAGTCTGTGACATGACTACATTACTTGGCTTTATCCAAGAGTATAAGCACATCTACAATGATTTCATTTTTCATGTCCCACCACGAGCCCAGTCTCATTTCACAGAATCATAGGTTGTTTTGGTGGGAAGACACCTCCAAAATCATCCAGTTCCAAACCCCCTGCCATGGGCAGAGACACCTTCCACTACACCAGGTTACTCAGGGCCCCATCCAACCTGGCCGTGAACACTGCCAGGCATGGGGCATCCACGGCTTTTCTGGGGAACCTGTTCCAGTGCATCACCACCCACACAGTAAAGGATTTATTCCTAATATCTAATCTAGATGCGTCCTCTTTAAATTTAATTTCTTTTTTTATTTCCAGCCAAATCAATGGCAATCAGAATCCATTTTCCATTTGTGATATTTTTGAGCCCATTGATAAATATATGAAATCTTCTCCTGGATATCATTTTACTGCTATTGTCGAGTACTCTACCAAATGCTTTTGCAATAGCCAGATCTTTCCCACTATTACATTCAAGAAGCAAATCATAAACCTTAACAGAAAATGAAATCCCTTTACTCTTGAATAACATTCATTTTGGTCATCATGATGAATGTCATACAATCACTCTGCTGACACTGACCTCTCAGAAATAAAGTTCTGAAAGCTTTTATATGTAAGGACTAAGCATCCTGGCCTAGGTAAGAGTACCAATTTTCAGTTTTTACTGATACCTATAGCATGTACATTGAAACTCTCCAGATAAGACCTGTCAGATGTATGACCACAGCACTAGCATGATCTTTGGAGGTACCTGTGAGTAAGACAGATTTTGCTCAGAGTGTGACCCCAATAGTTATCTCAATATTTAAGGTTTGATTGGATGTGTCTTTGCTATCCTTGATCAAAAATTCCTTTTTAAAAAACAGATTATTCTCTACATTTTCAGTTTTATTACTCACCTCTTCTGCTCCATGCTCACATCACAGTTCCTAGTACTGTGGGCACATATTTCCATCCTGTTGTTACTGAATGGCCATTGAAGAACAGCTTGTCAGCATGGGCAGCACAGCCCACACTATTGGGTGGGTTACTGAAAGTCGCTTGTGAATCCCCAACATTGCAGGTTTTCCACACTGGAATGGAAAAAGCCATGTCAGAATGATGTGGTGCTGGTCACAGTGCTGCTTTGAGCAGAAGGCTAAACTAGTTGTCACCTCTCTATCAGCATCCTTTATATGTCCAGGATAACTTAATTTTCCATTCACCCTGAGCTATAATCCTGGTGTATTTGCAAAGGGTTTTCTGTGAGCTAATGGTGGTGTTGCCATCCTCTCTAAGTCAAGCACTGTGAAAATCCTTGGAAGTTTTTTGAAACTGTGTTATCCTTTGGAATTAATCATTTTTTTAAATGCTGTCTGGACTTACATATTTTGCCACAGTGTATTCATATCAGTGCTAGTTTTTATCAATTCCAGCTTTGATCCTTGTGACTCTACTTGGCGCTTGACTATTTTCGCGCTGTTTCAGATCCTCCAGTGCACATACTGCACAGTACTCTCTGCTTCCCCTCAGCTTCAGGCAGCAGTAGCCAACTACATTTGCCTGGCAAATTCTGACTGTCTTG
>VXBN01012325.1:89915-160300 GCA_013397395.1 Sinosuthora webbiana
GCTGGGAAAGCCATATATATGTTGAAGGAGGCCAGCCAATCCTGCCTTGGAGCTGCAGAGAGAAAGAGGCATCCTGGGAAAAGCATGTATGCTGTTATGTCTTAAACCCAAAAAAATAAGCAAGAATCTTCCCATTCCTCATCCAGAAGGAATGTTTCTTTCCATAGAGGGACCCAAGGCACCTTCTGCACCCACCCTTCACTCATGGGATGCACCCCAACAGAAACCTGCCCAGGAGGAAGGCTGAAGGTTAACATGGTAGCAGAGCATCCCATGCTGGAATGTCATGCTGTGTCCTCTGTAATCCAACAGGTACCTCAAACACAGACTCACAGCCCTTCTTGGCTGACTTCCATGGAGACTGGATTGCTTGAAGTAGGCAAACTGCAACCCAGGCTCTCTGCACTGACATGGCAGAGCTGGCCAGGGAAAATCAGCACCTCCCCTGTGCTTCTTTCCTGACTAGTTGCTTTTTTCTCATTTTGCTGAGCTCCTGGCATGCATGGCTATTTGGGGAGCACCACTGTTTGCAGGGTGAAACCCTCTGGAGAAGGATGGCAGTGTCAGGCTCAGGGGCTGTGGCTGCTCTGCATTTGCTGCACACCCCTCTGAAGGGGCACGTTGGCCACAGCCCACCCTGAGCCTCCTCTGCCAGTGGCCAGTGTCCCTAGGGCAGCACACTGCTCCTCACTGGTGGATTCCCAGCAGGGCTTGAGTGGGGCACGGAGAGACAGCCAGAGCTTCTGCAGTGCTATTAATTTTAAATGTGTTTTTGTTTCTTTGGCTGGTAGGATGGTTCTTTTTTCTGTGTTATTTGTTGTTTGTCTTCCCTAGCTTGTATGCTGAAATTGGCACTCCATTTTCACTTCAATCCCAGCCTAATATTAATGCAAGTGGTGATGTAAGAATGTGAAAAAATCAAATGCCTATGCTCCATGAATCCTCTGGTGATGGATTAATTTTTTCCTTATATATGATGGAAATAATTCTTGCAAGTCTAAAGACACATCATGTCATCTAAAGCACGCTGTTCAGGCATGCAAGCTAAGTTGCCTCTGCTGCACTCTGAGCAAACAGGATTGGGCTAATGTGTAAATGAGACACATGTTAGATAGAGTGCATTCAGGTTCCGTTTACCTAGTTATGATTTTTCTTTGCAAGAGCCTTTCAGTCTCCAATTTTCTTGTAAAAATATCCGTTGCAGTGGGTATCTGGGGGATGGGGAGAGATCTAAAGAAGTTCAAGATTTTACAGCTGAATTGAATACTGAGGAAAACAGATACTAAGGTCAGGCTAAGAGAAAAGAATCTGATTCCAAGGGCAGCAGCACAACTAAATAGGCCTAGTCTCCAGCAAAACATTTTCCTTATCATGTTTCTGCTAAATCAGTTGTAATAGAAGGTAACAACAGAGAGAAAATGTTATGGAAACTGAACATGGCAAATTTTACTGGTGATTTATTATATATGTATTTCGATTGCTCCTATCCCCCTGTTCAGCTTCTCTGCACAAAACTGCATTGTGGCAGACTCTGGTAATGGATTCCTTCCAGCAGACCCCTGCCAGTTCAGGTCATTGATCCAGACATATATGCTGGCTCAGAAGCAAGAGGCTGCACCTACATCCTGTCACAAGCATTTCCAGAAGTAAGCTATTTCACACTTTATTGTTATTTCCATTTTGAATATGTGTATAATGCAGTACTGTATATCAAACACCTACATAATACTGCAGGTGTGACCCATTCTAGCAGGGAGGAATAGGAGAATAGCAGCACAGAGTTTACAGGCTTTTTGTTGTGGCTTCCCACTAATGATTGCAATATTTTCAAGACACTATCACAGAATGCCACATGGAATGTATTTATATTAAGATGTTTTTCATATTGCATTAAAAATAATCAGCTTCACTTAAATCACACAGATACCTACTATATGCTAAAAAAGGTTCTGTATGTAGCAATGTAGAAGAAATGACTTTTTTCTGTTCACAGAAAAAGGCTGTGAAGTTTTCCTAATACATAAGAAAAAACTGAAATATTGAAGCAGTGGTTTTGGACATCTATAGGCCAGAAAACAGCCTAAATTTGCATGAGGCATCAGGGTAACTTGCAAAATATCTGATTTTATCTGAACAAACATGGGAACACTTTCAATTAGATAAAAAGATGTTCATGTAGCAGAAAGCTTTTTTTTGGAAAGAGATAGAGCTGTCCAAATACTAGGTCAAAGATGAATCTAGATACAACATCACCAAATGGGGCGAGGAGTCTCCTAAGTGTCTGTGGGTCTTATTTTGTCACAGCTCTTTTACAGATGACTTTGAATTGGTAAGTTCAGTTGCACAAAACCACTGTGGCTTTGACGGTTGTTTCAAGTAACAGAAAAGATTTTTTTGAAAAACAGAGAGGATGTGCTTAACAGCTGTGGAAAAGCTCATTCCAAAAAAGCCAGAGAATGAGGTTTCAGGGATGCAGACCTGAGCCAGCAGGAGTGAGAAGCCTTGCCTCCTGCCAGCCATGGGCTGGACTGGGGCATGGTCTCGTCTCCTCCCCAGAGTCACCCAGAGATGCACACAGCAGATCCAAGGGCTGCTGCTCCCACACTGTTCCCGCCCACTTCTGTGGGGACAACGTCCTTGGCAAAACCCCAAGGCCTCAGGAGCCCTTCCTGACGTGATGTGACAAACCTACACCCATGATGAGGGGCTCACCTAGTGTGGATGGGATAAAGCCCTCCCTATGGAGTGTTTAAATCAGTTAAACTGGTTTCAGAGAGCATCTATTGATCTTTATTCTTACCCATTCAGAAAACACTGAGTTCAAGTGAAAAAAACCCCTAACTTCATTATACAATTTAAAATCTGTTTGCAGAGCCCTTCCGAAGTCACCTTGTAGTCAAGGGCACTCACTAAATTGATTTAACAGTTGTACATTTGTATAAACTAGATGTTTGCCACCATCTCCAGACTTACACAAAGTCCAAAGACTTTCAGTACTACATAAAAAAATTGAAATTCTGTCTTAAAGATTCCTAGTTGACATTTTTTTTCTTTTTGAACTCCATTACAGAAAGGCTATACTTGAATGCAAGACCATTTATGATTGGAGTGCACTGCTTAAAACTATTCACCACTGCATTTTCCTGCACTCTATCTCAGCTCCTAATTTTGTTTTAAGTTCAGGTGTGTGTAAGCATGAGCCATGTACATTCTTTGCACAGGATCATGCTTACACACACCTGAACACCAGTGCTCACTCAGGGAACAGAACTTAGCACCTTTTCAATCTTTGGATGCTCCTTTCAGAGCAAAACACAAACAGGAGTGCTGCTGGTCTTTTCCACACTTCATGGCATGAGAGCTTCTCCAGCCCTCTAAGCCTTTCTTGTGTTTGAAGGTGTCCCTGATTTTTTAACTTTTCTGTCACACCTGTGGGATAGAGAGGTGAGAAGTGAACACAGCCCTCCTGGTGAAAACATACTCTTATTTATATAATTGAATTGTGGTCTGCTGGAGCTGTTCCTGATGGATCCTTACACCCTGGTAGGGTTGCTGACAGTCACTGCTGCTGAGCTAAGATCTGTTTGTCCACAGTGGTGACTCCCAGAGGCTTCTACATACTTTGGAAAATTATACTCTGGGTCTGTTTTCTCAACATCTACACATAATTACAGGTATCTCCACACAGCACTATTTGTAAGCACAACAGAAGAGCTGCCTTAGGTAGAGAATCAGTAAATTCATTGTAGATGTGCCCTGTAGACATGCCATTGTCATGTGAGGAGTAATGTATCTGCAGGGGAGACTGTTCCCTCTTACAGCCCAGACAGCAACACTGAACCTCACCTGCCAAAACAACCTGTGTCCCATGTTCATCCTGCTTGTCTCAGCCTGGGAATTTTTCCTGAATCTTTTCACAGTTTGATTAACATTAATGTGAGACTTATTGCTAGAACCCTATATCAGCTTCTTCTTTGATTTAAACAAATTCACTAAGGAATACTAGTTCTAGAGAGTGATTTGGTCCATCTTTTTTATTATTAAATTAAAAAAGCAATATCCTAAATTAAATGTTAATGGTTTGAAAGCTTGATCTTTGTTTGTTTTTTAATTCTTGTCCAGAACCAAAATTTCAATTTCATGCAGAACAAAAAGCTATGGGGAAAAAAGGGTTTAGAACAATTGGGATACTTTTTATCTGTAGTTATCATGAGTTCGCCCAAATATTCCTGATTTACAAGTTTTACTTTTATAGTAAATAGAAAATATAATAGAATAGCAACCTTAAATGTTCGTGTCATGAAATTAATTTGTAGTTATAAAGAAATTTGCAGCATAATTAAAACCGCAATGTGCAGATTACTCTATTTGACCCCTTTCATAGCCAATTTCATTGAAATTAACAAGTTCATATGAGACAATGTGATTTAAATAGTTTTACTTCATTGTTTCTAAATCAGAAACCTGTTCTATGAAAAACACTTTTAAAAGCTTCTGCTTTGCTGTGTCAGCAGTTTACCTCCTATTCTTTTGAAGTTTCCCTTAGCCAGTGTCCCTTCCAAAACTGAGGAATTTTTCCTGCATTTAGCCTCTGTTTCTTTTGCAGCTTCTCTTGGTGGACTTCATTAAAAGTTATAAAAAGTCCACATAATTTTTATCTTATAGGAATTTATTAGTACATTCTAGAAGATTAGAGAGCCATCACCTCCTTTTGAAAAAAAGTGCTAGTTTGACTCCATTTTGTTCTTTAGTGGGTTTTTTGTTTGTTTTAATTTTAATTTAAAAATTCATAAACTGTTATGCCAGATTTCTTAGGTCATTCACATTCAAAGGTAAATATAGTGTATTTCATAAATAAACATTCAGCCAAATTTCCCAGTTTCAGTTAAGTTGTGAGTGCTTCACCTCAACCTATTCTCTTTAAGCCTCCTTAAATGTGCTGATAGTTGGCTTCAGTGTGAAGTTTTCTGGGACACCCCTACCTCAAAAAGTGCATAATTCTTAACATCTTAACATGTTTTCTGAGCAGGAAAACCATGTGGAATTTTAAAATTATTTTTGTGGAAGCCAGTCTGGTAGATCAGTTTTGCCTACCCAAATTTCAGGTGCCACCAGCTTTCATATGTTCAAAGGCTGAGCTCTGCTGTCACATTCAGTACTGGTTTTTACCAGGGTAGGAACACTTAGAGCAAATCAGAAGCCTGAGCAATTTTGGGGTCCTATGGGTACTATGGAAAAGTGGAAATAAGAAATACATAGGCATAGAATAATTTATATTGGAAAGATCCTTTAAGGTCACCCAGAGATAGGATAATAATGATAGAGTCTTCTTGAAGTTTACAGGAAGCTTCCTCAAAGTGTCATGGGAAAACTGACAGAAAAAAAGAAAAATGTACCAGCAGATAGGATGAACAGCACAGAACTATCATTATTTAAGATGGGAAATCACCTAGTCCAGTCACTTCCAAAAAAAACCCAATAACTTGACAGCATGACTTGCTTTGCACTTGTGCAAGTGCCTGGGCAGTTGCACAGGGATCACCTGGAGGATGGCAGAAACAGTTGCATGTACACCACAGATGTCATTCTTTATTAATCTCATTATTCCGTAACTTTAAAAATTATACACATTCCTACCTGTTTATTGATATTTTGTTGAAAACAGAACTGAGCTTCATGGGAAAGAGTGTATTTGAGGGGGAGCAGAAGCCCATCAGTTAATTCCGAGTGGGAGCTGATATTAGATAGAAATACCTGGATGAAGTGGTGATCTCACCTCATCACCTCATTAATTCCCAGGAATAAATTCAGCACAGGACAGTGAACATTAAGACATTATGGAAGACTTGTGTCTGTTGTGGTAGCATGTTAGGATGATTTTTTTCTTCTTAATTCATTTTCTTTACATACTTACATGGTGTTGTCATCATAATTTACAATATAAGGTAAAATAAAAATACATTTAAGTTCAGAAATTTGATAGTGGGAAAAGAAAAAGTAGGGAGGAAGAGAAACTTTTTTTACTTTCAGCAATGCTTTTGACTAATAAGCCCCAAGACAATTAGGAACTGATGTTCTGGGGTGTTTTTGTGGGCTCCACTGAAGCAGCCAGAAAGAGTTCTATTCCCTCAGCTCCCTCACTGCTGCTTGTAGGAATGGGGTGGAACCAGCCTGAGAAGCTGTCCTCATCCTCTGCTCCGACCTTTCCTTCACTTTGCCAGTCTATGCAGGCAGCTTGGAGGAAACTTGTTCTCTTTTATTACCCTGGGGAAACACAAAGGACAGTTGGCCCTGTGTACTTTAGGATGAAAATGGGCACAAGAACCTTTTCACCATGCAGAAGTCTCCCTTCTGCCCCACTCCACCTTTCTGTCCTCCCAACAGTGCAACAGACAAAAGAGAGTCTCCCTCTTTGTTCCTTCCTTACGCACTTGCTGCTGCAACTGTCTAATAAACTGATTAGTGTGGTGTTCTTCAGAAGATGTGCTGCACTGCTCTGCCACAAAAGAGTGATTTTATTATATGGAGGGAAATATTAATTTTCATGCTTTGTGTGTTTAATGGTGACAAGGACTGTGATCTCACATTTTCATGGTGTTTCTCTACCCAAAAGACCTCAGCTTTCTCTACAAACCAACATTCTAACTCTATGCAGGGCTGAGTTTCTCTGCTATTAAAGTGTGGTCACTTAGCAGAGAGTCCAGCAATGATGCAAAGCATTACAAAACATTCCTCTAGGACATAGAGAGCATAGCCTGCCTAATTCAGCTGGAAACAGCAGCTGGGAGTCAGGAGATGGGGAAGGTGGCCAAGAAGAAGAGCATTTTTTGCTACCAAAAAGACCCAGGTTTGCTTTCACATGAAGGAGTAAAACTCTGCAAATAAATTTGGTGTGAGTCATCTCTGGAAAGGGACGGCGCATTTGCCTCCACAGCTTAATGACTTGCTTCTGAGCCTCCCACCATGGGGGATTGAGTATGTTTAAGGTACATCCCTAGTAACAACTGGATTCACTTTGAGCAAGTAGGGGAGGAAGCAACAGTGATCAAATAAATGGTTCACCACCAAATATTTGCTCACCTTTGATTTGGAAAGAGGAGCAGTGATTTAGTGTGAGGTGACACCCAAAACTGAAGAAGTTTCACCTTAATATTCAGGGAAGAACTGAGTTTTTCCAGGTGGAAAATTGCAGATTTCTAGATGCCTGATGGAGCTAATACCAGGCCAGCTGTCACTGCCTTGCCTGAACATCAGTTGAGGGAGCATATGGAGATAAGGCTGATAACTGAATTTGGCAGAACCCCCACTCCCAGACAGAGCATCTTTTGGGGAGGGGGTTGTAGTTCTTGGGGATCCTTCAATAAACATGCAACCATTGGACCCTGGGGGAAAATGAGGTGGTTAAGGGCTAGAAGGAAACTACCATAATGGTAAACTTATTTTAGACGTTAATTTTCTTCGGTTGTGCCTCTAGACTTTTTTAGAGGAAAGTATGTGTGTGCTGTAGCTACACCAGGTGCTGAGCCTCTTGTGTCAGTCAGGGGCATCCAGTCTGTCTACTGGGAAAGCTGAGATGGGACAGCATGAAGGAAAGTGCAGAATGCCAAACTGGTTCCAGCAGCAGGTCAAATATCTGGACAGCCAGCAGGCACTGTGCTTTGTGATGGTGATGAGACTGGGCTGCTCTCAGACACACAGCTGGGGCTCAGCCATGCAGCATTGCAGTGTAGGTGACACATAACTGCAGGTAGGGGCATGGTCATACAGGGAACCAGGATAAATGGGCGAGAGGGACGTGGAAATGGGATGTAACAGCCAGGGAAGTGTGATTCTGAAGTGCAGTTGAAGGTAACACTATACATCCCTGCAAATAGCCTGTCATCATTTCCCTTCCTGGAGAGCTGTGCAGCTGGGCTGGTGAGGACTGGTACAGACACAGAAAGAGACAAAAAAAAGCTAAATGCACAATGTCTTGCAGCACCCGGGAGGCTGCACACCACACAGTTCCCACATCCTGCACAGTGTTTAACACCAGTGTCCTTCTACACTCCCAGGATGGAACTGGTAAGACCTTGCATCCTCTGTGAAACAGCCCAGCTGCACTGCATAAGCTATAAGGAACGAGATAAAAAACAGTGAAATCATTCAGACCCCACCCACAACTGCTGAGCTGACTGTGGATGTGTGGCTACATCCTCTCCCACACACAGGGTGTGCAGAATGGCCTGTGCAACACAGAGTCCTGGGTCCCTGGGGTGTCTGCCACCACCCACGCTCTGCCTCCCCAGGGACCAATTGGGGAGCAGGGGTGGGAGATGTCCCAACCATTGCAATTAAAAACATGATTGCTGTGGAAAAGGAAATAGTGATCTGGTTCTGTGGTGCTTGAAGTGAGGTAACCCTCCCTCTCTCTTGGTGGAATGAATGAGGTGACTCCACCAAGGAGGAGAAAAATCACTTTTGGCATATTGGATGTGTTCCTCTGAAGAGGCCATGCAGTTGTATGTTGTGCCAGTCCTGGAATCTAGTGGTCCAGATTATTGAAAAGGCCTGCCTAGACAAAAACACCACCTTTAAATATTGCCCTTTGCCTGCTGAAAACTGAGCACAATAAGGCATCCTACATGTCTTCAGCTATGAGAGGCTGGAAACCAGTACCTTGGCTAGAAAGTGCTAAGCCACTTCAGCTGTGCTGGTGGTTCAGCTCTCGGGGTGATATTAGAGTGAGGCACAGTGCTGTAAACATTTCCTAGTTCACTTCTTTTTTTTTTCACAGTAAGCTCTGAAATCTGGCTGTTGTTTGCAAGATGCAAAGCTGAAAGGCAAGGAAGAAAGTTGCTTCATTGATAGATTTATGTTTGGAGTTTCAGTTTCTTCTGTCAGATAAAGCAAGTCGCGAATGTGACAGCAGGTCCTGTCATAAAACAAAGAAATCTGGAGTCCGGGAGAAAAAGGCACACAGTCCCTTATGTTATTTTTTCCCCCTTCAAAGTTCTATATTGATTTTATCAAGCGCTCCCTAGACAGAAAATTGTGACAAAGGTGCACTCAGATACACTCGTATTTTACAGGAACATCTACACCTGGCTTTTTTCTAGGGTTTTTTTTCCCATTCACCCTCTCTCCCTCTGTGTTGTCTGACATTTAGCAGGTTTCAATGTTGCTATTTTGTTTGGCACTGGTGAGTAGCAATTGGGGGTGTGCTTGAGGAGATAAGTCACTCCAAAACTGACACAGGTGATTGAACTGTGTAACTGGGCTGGCAGGGAAACAGCTCTTGCCCAACACAAACAGAGTACACATTCATATTATAAAATTACTTGAGTGGTGATATTAGGAAGAAATTTTTTATTACATGAGATTTCCAGTTTTTGCAAATTACTAGGATACTTGACAGGTGGCTATCTTGCATCTTATACATTTAAAATTAAAAATCCAGTGTGAAAATATGCCCTGACATTAATGACAGCTGTATGCCCAGCAGTTTATCATTTGTAATGCAATAAAAGAGGATCAGATATACACAGGCATAAACTCTACCACAAGTGATAATATAAAACATCCCTTGTATCATTTGCCTTTCCTTTTGGCAGTATACAAAAGACACAGAAATGAGCAATACGTGCCTAAACAAAGAGGATCTTGAAAGCAGTGCATGTCAGATGTTTACTCTAGGTCGTTATTAGGGGGCTGAGTGGATTTGCTGATAAACACAAGTTACTTTGTGGGTAGGGAAATGTGACACAGAAAATGTTTTCAGGAATCAGACATCTCTTTTAAAGGCTCAATGTTGCTATTTCTGGTATGCACAGGAAGTTTCAGATAATGCTTTTTTATGGGATATGAAATGCTCTCTCCTGGGCAGTGTAAAGCATAACATTCTTGTGGAAACAATGCCTTTTCTATCCAATTTGTGCAAATACCCTTTTTTCATTATACAATTAATCTGAGCTTGCCAGGGATTGAAAGGAGATCAGAAGAGCACCTATGGAGTTTGCATATGCAAACCTCTGATGTGCTGAAGAAAGATGTACTTGAGACAATTGGGAAGTGTTCCTTTGGTAGCTTTCACTTGAATCTAAGTTTGAAACATGTAATCTTTCGAAAAGGTTATGTCAAGAATTTGATCTTATCTATTTTAAACATTCTTATTCATTGCTGAGTTTACATCCAGTCTATCCACAGACAGCAGAAGAAAAAGCACCTAAACAAACAGAAAGAGCCTTGGGAATTCAGCAATGGGTACAGAATGTGCAGGTCCTGTAGTCATTCTTTTGATTTGTGCTCCGATGTCTTTTCTATTTGCCTGTCAAAGAATGTATGCTCTCCCTTTGGATTACAAATGATCTGAATCTGGATAAAATCATTACAAAATGCCCTTCAAAACACTGAGCCTGTATTTGAAGTGAACGTGCAATGGAAAAGCTCAAGATGAGGATTTAAAACCTAATGCTTGATCTAAGTACAGAGAAACCAGAGCATAGCAGACATCCTGCTGTGGATCTCCCTTTCCTGACTTCTCAGCCCTTCCTTTCCAGTGAGTCACCACCACCTACAAGCACGAAGATGCAGTATCTATCTAACCAAACAAAGCCAACACAACCAGTATAATCCCTCCAGAGAGGAAACTTACTTCCTGGAAGTGCCTGCTGTCTGCTCCCAGGTGTCACAGCACACTGTCCTTCCTACACTACAGCACTTCAGATATTCTCAAGAGATTTTTCTATTTTTCCTGTGGCTCCTGCCACTTTATGCATGAATGCTAAATGAGGCACATCATACAATCACATTGCTGTAAGCATACATGCAGACTGAAACAAGCAGATTAACATGGGTGCTCCACAAATATTCATTACTTCTTGACAGGTATTCTCAGTTAGTGATTTTAGAGTGAATGCAATCATTCCAGTTAAAGGCACAGAATAATAAAAGCAGAAACAGCACAGGTGTGTGTTCCTGTGTTGTATCCCTGAGTGGTGTAACTGCCTGCATCCTTAGAGCACCCAGCCTCTAAGGCTGGCTGCAAAGGATCATCCCAAGTGTCCCCTTTGCAACTGGTATTGACTCAAAGTCTGAGGCTGAGGAAAGCTGGAAGTGTTGTTGAGAAAATGGGAGAGAAGAGAAAGGTCAATGACACAGTCCAACTGAGAAATAAAAATGAATGTGCAATACATTGCACATGGGATTTAGTTTGTAGAGCACCTTACCAGCAGCCATGGAAAAAGTACAGATTTTAAGTCTGTGTCAGGCTCTGAGGTTTTTGTCTCAAAGACTCCCAAGGAACCCAATTAATACAATTTAAAGGGTTAGAAAACATCTTGTCCCGGCAAAGCTGATCACATATTTAAAAAGTATTATTTATTTGCAGGCTTGTTTCTATTGGTTTTGTGATTAGGTAGTTATTTAGTTTGGAATAACAACTTTCTTCCTGTCTTCATTCTCCAGTAAAGTCACTGTCTCGTAGCTACAATACTCAGTCTACTCAGTATTACAGTCATGTCCCAAATTCAGCTTTACCCTTTACAACAGGGTGTAAACAACAGAGGATAGTGTTACATAAACCTCTAAATGTTTTCTGTCAAACCCTCTCATACCTTTTGATTTCCATGCCTTTTGATAATCTCTCCAGCCTTCCCCAGCCTGGGACTTCTTGACTCCTCTCCTTATCTCCTGCATAAGGCCGTACTGTTTCTTTCTCTATCCATCCCTTGCTGTCCCTCAAGAGCTCACCCTTCAGATATTTATTCCTTTGCTTGTAGTCATTCCTATTTACCAACAGATGTGCTTGTCTTTGGATGAGATTATACCTATATCACCCATACAAGTTGGACAAAGATCTAAATGCATCAGATGGATGCCCTATTTCCTCCTGGTCCATTTTCACTCCCAGTGACTTCCACCATCCATCCTGTGGAAATGTCATTTGTGTCTTCCAAATATGATCTTCACCTTCCTCAAAATCAGTCTACCACTGCAGCAGAAATACACATTAAATAGTCTTGCTTTGGCTCAGACACAGGTCTCTGAAGCAACCAGCCAGAGAGGCCAGTGGGAGTGGCAGTGTCCTGAGGGAACAGACAGCACTGGACATGGCTCTGGCAGAGCTGTGCCACAGTGGGGATTCATGGTGTGCCAGATAAAATCTTCAGGATGTGGTGTCTCATCCAGTTCTCATTAACATGCACTGGGAGTCCTGTCACTAGCTAAGAGAGAAACTGGGCCAAGTCTTACACCCTTTCAAAGTTATTTAAAATCTTGTTGCTATCAGCATCCATTTGCCATGCTTCTAAATGTCAGGATTTAAAGTTGCTTTCCTCAGATGTTATTCACTAGCTTTCCATGATGCATTCAATTTCATACCAATTCTAATTGTGCTGTTCTATAAGGATGTATGTTCTACTGAATCCATTGTCATGTCCCCTTCTAATGGAATCAAGTACAAAATTCAACAAGATATTAAAATTCTCTCTGCTAAAAATATGAATTAAATTCCTCCCACATACTCCCACTCTAATGTTTCTCTAAAATCTATTTATCTTAGTCACGACCTTACAAGCATGAACAGAATGTGGCAAATATTTCACAGTGTAAGAATGTGTCTAAACTTTGGAAAAATGTTGATAAATCTGAAAAGGTATAATTTCCACACAGCATTCTGGCTTTATACAGTGATAAGATAATAAAGATGCCAGAGAAGGTATTACTTTGTATTTTACATTTTACCTGAAATGATTTCTCACTGCTAATTTTGATAGAGTATTGCAAGTTCTAAGTGTTCTTGGCCCCTCAGTGGAAGCTAAGCATCATCAGTTCTTGCTTGTCAACTTCTGATAATTTACAGGACTAAGTCTTTCAAAATATAAGTAATTTCTAACTGACAAAACTGTCCATTTAGAGTAATTTTCTTCTCACATTCAAACAAAGTTTTTCAGTATTTTCAAGAATAACAGGACAGTGCATTCAGAAAATGGTAATAAACTGGTAACACAGAAAAGGAGTGTTCTTAACTGTGTTTCACCATCTTATGAAAAATCTGAATAACAATAAATAGAAGAGACAAAGAAGTATCCAAAACAAATAGGTTGTTTTAACATTGCCTGACTGTATTAGAATTGATTGGAATTTTCTAGAACATTCTTTACTTTTTCTTCAGGGATGAACAGTAAACAATAAACAGTCTTAGATGATGATATGATTAAGTTTGCATTCAAAACAAAAGTTGAATTGCCCAAGGCAAAGAAAAGGATTGCAAACATTGGACCATGCCTATGTATGTTTTGGGAGAGATCCAAGAATATGTTCTGGAAAAAAAGATGATGTGCCAGAGAAGTTCAGTCCTGGTCATGCATTCCTTAAACTCTAGAAATGTGTAATCTGAGATACCAAAAATACGTCACAGGCATCTTCAGTATTTATTGATGCCATTTAGGAAGCATGAGGTCAGAGGCAATAAACTTGCTACATAATGTTGTTCCATGTTACTGCATATGGCAAAAAAGAACTGGCTGTTTTCCACGATAAATGGCAGTGTTAATTACACCACATAAAAGTGCTGAACCAAGTAGTGATGCCTATTTTGTTTACATTTCTGGTATTAGTCTGGAAGATGAACCAAGTTACCACGCTTCAAAAGAAGAAACTTATTTTTAAATGCATTTCTTTTCAATTTGTAATTGCAAGTGAAATTGTCTCTTTGAAGAGCTTTCTTTACAGGGGGCCATTTAGAAAGTAACGTAATTCACACTCCATTCAGGGGAGCAATATGCCATCAGCTCATTAACATCATTTTTGTTGACATGAGTCAGAGAAAAAATGCAAGCCACATGCCTCTCACTCACCCAAAGTCTGTAGCAGCATGATTCTGATGAGTTCACTCCAAAACATCTATCTTGAGAAAAGGTGTTTGTTATACATGTGCTGTGAAAATGTATTTTGGGAGAGTTTAGAAAGACCCATTCCAAAACTATGGATGTCCCTCCAGACTGAAAAACTTCCACTCTGGAATTTGGTTTTGCAAGAGTATTCTCCCCTGAACAAAGTTTTTCTTCAGTCATCCATCATGCAGCAACAGTCATCCTCATATCAATGTTTTTCTCAGAAAAAAACCCCAAAACAACAACAAACCCACGAAAAAACAAACAAAAAAACAAAGCAACTCATACAATCAAATTCATTTTGGTTCCAGATATTAAGTCACAGCTCAAGAAGTGCAGAATGTTTTATCCAATGAAAGTTTTAGCTCTTCTCTAGGTATGGCATTCAATCTAATCTACTTTTTTAAAGAAAGTTCAGTTCGGGATATTGTGTCTGATTTTTCACAGATTATGTAGGTAGGCTAGACCTAGGTTTAGAAAGACCTGCCAAGGCTGATATCAGTAAGGCTAAGGTAGGAAGGAATATAATCAGGCTTCAAATGAAAATTCTGCTTTTTTTTATTATTATTTTTTTTTTTTTTACTTTCTTTTTTCTCTCANTTTTTAATGAAGTAGCTGCTGGCACTATTTGACATCTTCCTTCTCTCTCAAAGTACTCAACTCCACCAGCCAGCAGCCCATGGGGTGTGTGCAAGATGCACAGGCATGCATCCTGTTCTGGGAAAACCTTCCTTATAGCTCAGTCTTTCTGAGTCTCTCTTTTTATGAAGATGCTGAAGAGCACAGAGCCTAAGGGGGAGCCCTGAGGAGCCCCCCTGGTGACAGGTCCCCACTCTGATGTCACCCCACTCACTGTAACCCTTTGTGCCTGACCCATGAGCCAGCTGCTCTCCCAACACATGAGGTGTTTATCCAGCTGAGTGCAGGACATTTTATCCAGAAGGAGTGGATGAAGCTTTCCAAAGAACAGTACCTCACATTTTATGCTGACATTCTACTTTTTCAAAGCATTTTCCCCAGCTGCCAGGATAACACTCAATTTTGGCTTTATTTTCCAAGTTATCTGTTCTAATGAAGTGCTTTCAGAATATCAATTAAACACACTTCATTTTCCCCCGTGTAGTTTGGTATTGAAAATATTGAATAGAACAGGACCAAGGACTGACTGCTGCAGAACCTCATCACCTAAAATTTATTTTAGTAGTACCTCTTGGCAGTTTCTTGTCACCCAGATAATATTGCCTCCATTTTAAGGGCTGCCTCACTCAGATCATTTTTAGTCATGCTAGAAGAAAGTCATACAAACTGGCATGAAAATCTCCCTAATATAAAAATATTGAATTTTTCCTGTTTCTCTGCCTGAAAACTCTTCATCAAGTGGACTAAGACCAACAGAAATTGCTTTCTCTTGACAGATCTATGCTTCTTTCTATGCACCAGTTCTTAAAAACCTGTGTTAATTTTTTCAACAGTTTCCAAGAGCTAAGAACAACCTGGGAGCTCCATAGTTCTGAACTCTTTATTTTACCCCAGTTTGTAGAGATAGATACCTTGCTCTTGCCTACTCTCTGGCTTTGCTTTTTCCTGCTCACTTACATTTTCCAGAGCAGGCTGTTTAAGCACTGAGACTGCAGCCAACAGCTCTTTTATTTCCCTCTGAGTGAGGGTCACTGAGCCCAGGAAGTGTGAAAACAACTGATTTGCCTGAAAAAACCCAATCTTATTTACCTTCAAACTCGTTGTTAATGAACATTCCCTCCTGTCAGTTCTTCATAGGGTGAAGCCTGTTGGAATTAAATTGGCTAAGGAAAATAATGTCCTGTGGCAGTCAGTATCAGCTTGGTTTGGTGATTGACAAATTGTGTTACACAGGAGCTCTCTCATACTAACACTATCTGTAGTTTGATTGTAATCAATAGAAATCGTGATATGCCTGTGAAAAGTGCTGTTTGATTACTTTTACATGAAGGCAGTACAAAAATATCTCTTAATTCAATGTATCAAAATATGACCTGAGAAGCTGGCAGATAAATTATTAGAATAGAGTCTTTGTACTGATAAACTTTTGAACTTTCATTGAACTTGTATATTAAGAATAGGCAGTTTTTCCAAGAAGAAAATTCACTAGACAACCTACAATTTTTCTTTCATATACTTAAGAAAGGTGTTCAATCTGGTAAGAAAATAATAGTAATTTATGCCTTTGATAAGGGCTGTAGTTCTATAGTCAGAGAGAAACAGCCATCATCATCAGCTGCTCTCTGAGTCACAATCCTATTAAAGAGGTAGATACCACCTTAACTGGATGAAGCCTCAATATTTTGGGTTCAGTGGCCAAGAATGTTCCAACCCCCTGTGAAAATAAAACATCACTATCAGCCCCTTGCCAAATCACACCTGCCTGAAGACTTGTCACAAAACTATCAAATCCTCCTTCCCCCTCCTCTTCCTCCTCATATTCCTTAAAATGAGACAGTCATATCCCCTCATGCATGAGTAAATAGGCTCTAGGGACAGCTGTCTTGTTGCAAACCCACCTTCCTCAAGCTGGGAAAATTTGAGATCTAGCATCCTGCTCTAAATAAACTGATAAAAACTAAAAATTTGTATATAATTCATGATACAGGTGATTTTTTACTACTACTTACCCTGCTGTGAAGGAAGACTGAACCCATTAAAAAGTATCATCTGTCAGTGCACAGGACACAAACTGTAAGATTTCCTGATGGTCTTTGTTTCATCCTACTTAAAACACAACACAAGGAAATGAGTCAAGGAGGAGGACATATGTGAAGCAATGATTTGCAGAAGAGTTATCTGATCTGGCCATTTGAGGTATGAAGTCATGTCTTTTTGACTCTCATCCCTTAAAATCCTCTAAGCCATGAGATCTACAGTTGGGCAGCAAAGTTCAGGTGAAGGTGTCACATGTGGAGGGTATGAGCATGGGCTACTGGTTTATCCTGTGAAAACCAGCAGATTTTGGAACAACAAGCTACCAGGAGTTCTGTTTCCCCCACTCCCTCTGGGTCCAGCTCACTACCACAATTCAATGAGGTTGGAGGGAATTTGGGGGAATTTGAAAAGCACTGACTGCTAATCACAGCCCTTTGCTGGTCTCATTGGACTTTTTAGGGAAAGGAGGTGATGAATGATCCCAGGCTGGGTACAGAAAGACTTCCCTATCTCCACTGAAGCACCATAACCGAGCTCTGCTTCTGCAGCTACCCCCCTCCATTCCCTCTGATCTGTTGCTTCTCATGCTTTGAACATGAGAATTCTACTCTTAATGGTCTGGTGCTTTGAAGCAGACTTCTATGCATCTCTCTCTTCAGAAATACAACCTTTTCCATCCTCTTCTTTCTGGTCCAGTTATTCAGTAATTCCCACCTGTGACCTCAAACTGAACTTTTTCAAAATTAAAATCTCCCACTAGCTAAACAGCCCTTGAATCAGTTCTGTGTTAACCATTTTTAAGGTGCTGAGGGTTGTCCCACTTAAAGAAGACTTCTGCAACTTAAAGAAATCCCCTGCAACAAGCATTGCACAGACTGTTTCTTCTGTAATTAGAAATGAAATCACAGAATGATGTTTAGCTTCTTTTTTTTTGGCTTTTAGAAAGAAGTGTTGCATAAATTTCTGTGAGGTCAGAGGTGTGAGATGATATCAATCTGGCAAAATAGCATTCCATGCAGGTGGATTAGCCATTCTAAGGATGCTTAGCACAGGAAGAGAAAGCAACACTGCCAACATGGGAGTATGTGTATCCTGACACAAATGTGTAGTTGATGAACTTAAAACTTTTGACATGAAACATGCTCTGATGAAGGTGCTCCCAGGGTGATGCCCTTGCAAAGACCTTTATCCTCTTCTCCCAGAATGATTTCTCTTTGTTCTGATCTGTCTCTTATCTGTCTTATGTGTGCCCTGTAGAAAGGGTTCACAGCTCTGCTGCTTCTGTGAGTTTCTAGAAAGGGCTCATGTCAGGGATCAGCCCTGGCAAGGAGGCCAAGGGGCTCACCACAGCCCACATCTGAGCAAACACTCTGACCCACCAAAAGTGGGTGAACACCTGCAAACCACCTGCAGGTAATGGTCCCTTAACAGTGCTGAACACCGCCTGCCCTGTGCTGTGCCCACAGGGAGAACTCTGCTGTGCACAGGATCCCTTCCCAGCACCTGGAAACACTCCCAGGCACAGCTGGTTTTACCCTGCAGTAATGTTTCTCCTCTTTCTCAAAAAGCTTCATGCTCAATCACTGACAACTGCTCCACTCTGGATCTCCCCAAAAGTGGCATCTTTAATAGTTTACTGTTAAACCTGATCACTGCTGGTCGGAAAGCAAGTTGCAAGCTGTACTGAATATTTCCCCAAAAATTATTTCCCCAGTGTTAGCTCTGTGGGTAGGAGACAGGCTGACAGTACCTTTTATGCTGCTTTTCTTGCCAACTGTGTTGCTCTAGCAGTCTCATGGCAAGGTTAAAGGCTACAAACATTCATACAAACTGAAGCTTTCCTGCTACGGTTAGAAACTGGCACAGAGAGCATCCTCCTTCTTCATTCAATCATGAGTTTAAACTTTACTGTCTAGCACCATTTGTCCAAAATGTTCCTCCAGGACAGGTTTTCACTGGAAAATAAGAAGCAGTTGGAACCCAAGCCTTCAGCAAGGCTGTGAGTGGGTGTGCCATGTGAAAGACAATGCAAGGGAAATAACAAACCCAGAGGGAAACCTCTCCCCTCTCAAAAATGAAATAATTTCTGTCTTATCTAAGTAAAATGATATAGAATCAAGTGGAAATAAAATGTTCCTTCCAGTTTTTTTCCTTAAATTTTACTTTTGAAGCCAAATCAAACAAAAATATTAGACATGCCATCTTTTTTTTCCTGGTTGCAGTTCTGTGACAGAGTTCCTCCCTCCTGGACAGTGGAGAATGAAAGTTTGACTACCCCTTGCATGGCAGTTGTTGTGCAGAGATGCTCAGGAAAATATCCTGGACAGAAGTGTGAAGAGTTGTTTATTATTTTATCTGTAAAGAATTTGAAGTGAGGCAAGTCTATCAGGCTTGATTTTCCAATAGAAAACATGATGGTATAAAAGAGTTATTCACATATAACATCTGCCTCACAGAACATCTCTACCAAAGACAGACTTTGGCCATCCTCTCCTATTACACTTGTTTTATTAGAAAATCCCTTTCTCCATTCTCCTTCTTCCAGCACTTTTCTCCAAGGAAATCAGGATTAGGACATTTATTTCTGCCTTCTTCAAAGTATCTCCAAACTCCAGACCCAAAAGTCTTTTCCCTTTAACAATATTGAGTACTCTAATTGCAATATGTACTATACATACAAATTTTAGTGATTAGGTTGAAATTGGTTTCTCCTTGAAGGTAAGCAGCAGTGTCCCTTGAAGCAAAAATGAATTTCTATGTAGCAGATCAATAGCACACGGGAAAGCATTGTTAAATTGAGTACTTACCTTATTGAGTATGCTGGCAAATTTAAGTACAGAAGCTTCTAGACAAAGGTATACTGGAGAGAGTGATAATGATGTGGTAAAACCCTCATCTGAGACTGTGACAGCAACTTGTTTTAATTCGATTGTGTGGAAAATCAATTTAAATCCTAAAAAATACAGAACTCAAACCATTTGGTTCTCACTCAAACTGTGTAGCCATCAGCAGCCTTAGATCACAGTAGAGACTAACTCTAGCTTTTGGAAGTCAGTAAAAGAGATGTGAGAGTAAAGAAGATACTAAAAGAAAAAAATAATTGCCTGGGTTTTTTTTCCTCAGAAGATAGTTCTAGTTCACTTTTGCAAATCCATATTCTGAGGCCAAAAACACAGGAATTTCTATGCTACCCTAATGAGATCAGCACAGCCTGGAGCCACAGAATGCTAACTAAGGCACCAACAGCTCACTTGGCTTCCTTACATAACACCAGACCAAAGTGAGTGAATCAGACAGCAAGTCAGGAGGCTCAGAATTTTCTATTCTCAGCTCTTTTCGTAACTGTTCTCATGGCTTTTGACAGATTCTCCATCTGAACTGAAGGATGGCTAGGACCAATGTTTTTAAACAGAGGGTCTAAGAGTTATACATTTAATTTTTAGTGATATTACATCTGTGGCACCAAACAAACAGTATACCTCTGAACATTAGTTGTTTATTCTGAAGTTTAAATATGGATTTCTACAGCAAGCTCACACTCCCAAGTGTAGAAGAGTGTACCTCTGCCTTCCTACCTGCAGATCTGGGGAATGTATGAAGTAACCATGGCCATGTAGCACACACTGTGGGAGCAAATATCACACCCAATCCTTCTACAGGGCTACAAACAAGCTTTACAACATCGTTGCACAGAATAACTGGAATTGCTGGCCCGGGAGTCTTTCCCAGACTGGTATTCTTTATCCAGTCTGACCAGTCTAATGATGCTCACCAGAAAAATCACTCCTGCATCCTCTGGTTTGGACAAGTCCTCACCCTCACATGGTGCAATGAGTCAAGATGGGCACACATATGGACTCCAGAAAGATGTGTCCCATTTCACATGTTCCACTGCAGCATATGGAGGACACAGTACTACAGCCCACAAGACTTCAAAAAAATTCTCCAAAATCTAGGGAAGAAAAATACCTTGAGGCTGATTCAGTCTGCAGTTGAGAAACCCAGTTACACACAGTTAGAGCAAGGATTTCTGAAAAATCTCCCTCACTTGCCTTATGATTTGCTGTTACAGACATCTGCAGACATATATTTGGCTTAACTTTTCTAGGATTATTCTGTCCAATGCCCTTCCTCCATTCTGTGTTCATGCCATGTGTGCAAAAGGCAGTGATGCCTCCCTCTTTCAGACAGTGAAATGACAGTGAAAGAAGTATGGTGCTGTCCAGAAGCTTCTCTGTAGAAAGAGAAGTACATAGTATGCAAAATAAGTTAGGAATGTTCAACAAAAATTATTTTCATCAGAATCTAAGAAAGACACGATGACCTGCTGATTTATACAATCTCTAGCTGTTTGCCAAGTTCCTGCCTTGTTCAAAATCCTGCTCTGGTAAACTTTTTCTTATTTATAGGAATGAAACAGCACCAGCATGAGAAACTAAGAAAACAGTATTTGTGATACAGCTTCAGAGATCTGGGAAAGCTTTACAAAAATAATAGTTGTGAGCAGGTACATAGTACAAATGATATTAACATGAAAAAGGAGAAAAATACCTGCCTTGGATAAGCGAGACTATGAGGAAAATTAAATAACTTCAGGTGTCATGAAGTCCAGCTTAAGATGCTCGGGGGACAGGCTGAGTTATTATCACTATCCCTGCAGACTCCCCAGTTATGGTGAAGAACCAGAAGTTCCAAATGGACTTTTGAGGAAGGAGAAAGGGCAAGGAGAGACACGCCTGCTTGGTTTCAGCACTTGTGCAAAACACTGTAATGCAACATTTTTAAAGGAGGATGAGTGTGATTCAAGCTGGGTGTACCTTGCATCATAGAAGTTTTTAATTCTTCCCATAAAGAACCAGAACACACCCTAACAGAGCAATACATGTGTCCTCAGCTTGTACATCAAGGAAAGGCTTTAATAATTCTGCTAGGACTTGGTCATAGCTGCTGGGTTTTTCTCCTGTGTCCCCTCTGCTCCACGTCCCCTCTGTTTTTCATTGAGTACATGCAGGAAAGCTGCTAAACTCCGCAGAGGACAAGCTGGAAGGAAGTCCTCCAGGAAGCTCCCTGAGCCCACTGCTATCAGCATTCTTGCTGCAGACCTCAGTGCTGGGTGTGGGGTCATGCAAGGGCATGACAGAACTGCACCACACGGCATATGTGTTCAATCAAAACAACTCATGTTTTGAGTACTAAATACTTAAAACAAGTAACACAAGAACAAGTTGTACCTCATGAATTATTCACAGCAGTTTGGTGTTTCTAAAAGAGAATATTTGATAAACTGGGTCTTGTTTATGGACAATTTGTAATCAGAAAGAGATGAAATCATCAGTACATTATTCATTTCAAATTATTTTTTCACTTCTACTATCAGGTTATCTGAGCTGTTTCTTAGAACTCCTCCCCAGAGATCTCCCCAGTGCTGTTCCAGAGAGTCCTGTGCACCCAAGGAAGCTCAGCCCCCATCCCTCATGTGAAGTCCCAGGGGAGTCACAGAGCCAGGGAGCCATTCCCCAGTGCCAGGGCAGTGCTGTCACACTGACTGCTCCCTCTGCAGACCTGGTGTCCCCAGGGGGATGGAGTTTGGGAGCAGGGGAAGCAAGGCCCAACAGTGTGGTGTAACTCGAGGAGAGCAGCTCCCTTTCCCACCCTCCCCTGCCCTTCCACTGACAGAAAGCAGCTCCAGCCCACTTCCAGGCTGGAAGGCAGTTTCAGGCAGTTCTCAGGGTCAGGCTCCCCTGCAAGTTGGTGTTTGACCAGTGGTAATACATGATGGGCTGCAGAGTCATGACCCTGCTCTCAGCAGGCGAGGGGGAGATCAGGTCAGCAGGGCAGTGAAGGGGTCTATTCCTTCCCCCACTTTGTTATTATCTATGATTTGTACATGCAGAACCTGTCAATTTGATTTTTTTTTTAATAACTTTTGGTTGGAAATATACTTTTTGTTCTTCATCCATTTTCAGTGGCAAAATGAAAAAGGACAGAACTGTGAAGGAGGAGAGATACTGGAAGAAATTAAATCTGACATTCAAGTTCCTTCTTCTACCTCTAGCCCAATTTTCATCAAATACTGATTGTTAAAAACAAACAAACAAACAGACTACAAAAAACACAACGAAACAAAAAGACCTTTCGGAATATCAGTGGAAATAAACTCATTAGTTTTCTGCAAAAATATCTGAGAACACTTTGATCAACATTTTATCTCTGCCAAAGGAGGGCTCAAAATGGTTCTTACTGTACATAGAAGAAAACCCAAAAAGTCATGTTGCAATGCCAGTCATAGTATCATCACCTTTCCACTCCTTTCATACATGAAATTACTCTATTCATCTCTGTCTTTGACAGTTTCCAAGCTATGACAGAACATTATCTTTTCCTGTGCAATGACTTAGACTTCCTAATACACTTGTGCAACAGGTGGTGGCAAGCTTTTTTGGAAACCCAAAAGCATTTTACTTACTAATCATTTATCTGACCTCATCCCTCTACAAAGTGGTTCTGTTGTGACTGAAGGAATCATTTTATGCTGCACAGAGCTGAAATAGGTTAACATAGCTGGTAAATACACCATTCATCTTTCATGAACCTGAGGACACTGAATCAGTAGCAAACTTACTCATCCTCATCCATCTTGCACAGCTGAATTTATAGGTACAAGTTCAATGCATGCAACATATTTGAGGACTTTCTTAACAAAATAAAATACTGAAGTTTTGTGAGTTTCATCAAAAACTGTATGGTGCTGCATACAAGCCTTGAGGGATGGGTAGTAATGTCTGTCTTTACAAAAGCTGTAAGGACTACTCATCTTGCTAGAGGGATGTAGTAATCATAAACCATTTTAAAATTCCAACTGCCCAAACCATAGCTATTCTTAGTGTTTTGTCTCAAGAAGCATTTCATGGATATTCTTCCTTTCTAATCTTATTAGATCAAGCAGAGAATGGGAAGAGAGGCTGGGAAGGTGATAACCCATCAGACACAGAAAAAGTTGGTTGTTAGCAAAACCTCTCTGGAAATTTGGAAAAGGATCCCAACCCTTTGTGTTTTATATAAACCATTCTAGGGACACTCAGCTCTGTAACTTTTTTCCTTCTACCCGCTGGTCTGTACATCCCAGTGCTGTGTATTACCTGCTGTGTGATGAGAAGTGGTTTGCATGAACTTCATCAGTTAAGGGTCCCAAACACCTAATTTAAAGCTCAAATTAGCTTCAGTTAAAGCTCTTTAAATTAAGTGTGTTCAGTTCTGGAGTTGCTGAGGCTCAATGCCCATAAAAGTCTGTACTTCTCCATGTACAAACCTCTATCTTGTGCATCTATGGAAGAAGAAACATCACTGCAGCATGAGAAGATAACACCAACTAAGGATGGGAGCCAGGTCATCAGCATGGCTATAAAGAGAGTAGGCAGAGTTTCTACTGCAGGCTCTCTAGTAAGCTCTCATCCCTCATCTGCTGAGCCCCACCAGGAGGAGTGCAACAGGGTTCATTCAGGGTCTCTGCAGGCATGGAGGAGCAGCCAATCCACCACCTCCCAGGCTGACCACAGTCTGACCCCCAGATTACCTCTGCCCTTGTTGCTTACATTTCCCTTTATGAATGAAAGGAGGGAGATACCTAACCTACAGTTATACACCGACACTACAAATAAAATAATTCGATCCTGGCTCAAGCTGCAACCATGAGCTGTTATTTCATCCTCCAATCATGGAGGTATGCGAGGTGGGAGCAGCCCTCTCACCTCCTCTCAGGCTATGTTTCCAGCTCTCCCTGCTTCCCCTTTTGGAGGCACTCATGGACTCCACATACACAGCACATCCTAGTCCCAAGGAGGCTCTTGGAGATTCCCTGAGCCATGGATTTGTTTTTAAGCAACAGGCATTACATATAAAGGCACTCTTAGAAACAATCTAGAATAGTTAGGCAGAGTATGTAATACCTGTGACATAACAATAAGCTGGTAGCTGCCAGCAAATTAATTAAAATAGGCTAATGGATGCTGAGAAGTTTATGAGCACTTCCCATGTTGATAAATTCATGAGTGCTTCAGTTGGTAAGGTGGATAGGAAAGAAAGGTACCCACTCAGAAATAATGACTCAGTAGCTGTTCCCCTTCTGAGTTAATATTCTCTGTCAGAAGCGACACAGAGGTTGCTCCACTGCTCTTTGGTATCCACAAATGTGCCAAGAGAATGTGATTAATAGTATTTATCCCTGATAAAGGTTAGATAGAGAAAGGGAGGTGAGACACAATGTATTCAGGGGATGGTGACTGTGAAATTTTAGGACTGAACATTAGAAAATACTTTATATGGGGGAAAAAAAAAGCAGTCATCTTAGATTTGGTAGGTGTGTAGGCATTTCTTTCCATAAAGTATTTTCTAGAACAATAGGAGAACATATTTAAAAGTTGTCTCTGTCTTTCCCAGGCCTCTGTGTTTTCTTTTTCTATGTCTTAGATTGTACAGACCAAAGAATAGCTTTGTCTGCTCAGCCCTCTGCCATTATTAAACAAACAGTATGAATACAGTACCAATAATACATGGAAAGAGCTTCCATCTTAATGGGATGAGACATGAAATTAAACCATTCGTGACAAAATACCACCTGTCTGTGAAATAATAATAAAATATTATCTAGCAGGCTTGCATAGTGCATATATTTCCAGACTTCCACACTTCAATTCCTTGCCTAGCAGCTGTGGGTGTTGGGTGCCTCTTACAGGCACTCAGCTGACAAGTGCAGCACCTAATGATGTTAGGAGTTCATCAGCTCATTATTCTTTTGCCACTTTGATGACAATATTCTGTTATGTGGTGTGCTATAATGGTAACTACTTATTTTATATGACCTGCTTTGTAGCCCAGAAAAGCAGTCTTTTCTGGGGTAGCTTAGAGCCAGCATTTTGCACAAGCATCTTAGACAGAAATATTATAATCTGCCTCATGTTGTCTAATTATAACCACTTTTGATGTCTGTTTTTGTATTAGTATTGTGATTGTAAGACATTTAAGTAAGGAAAAAGACTGTATAAGAGTAAACTAAGTGGGTCCTACTTTACTGAGCACCCAGTGACCTCTATGATGTGGTATCAGGAGCAATTATTGTGCTAATTGTTTATTTCTTTATTTATACAGAATCTCCCTGAAGAGCCTATTGGATGTTGTGTCTGGTAGCTCATCTTTTCATCTGTAAGGTAGCTCATATTTGGCTGGACATACATGCCTACTTTAAAAGGATTAGAATGAAGAAAAGCCAGGAGTAAAAAACATCCCATCTTTGGGTCCTGATGTACAAGTATTAGAAAATCAGGTTTAAAAAGAGAAAAGGTGGCAATAGGCCAAAACTCCTCAATGTGTGAGTAAACTGGAGAAAGGAAGTACACAAGTAAGGGGGTGAACATTGGTCAGAGAGGTTTTATTGTCTGTCACAGGACTGAGTTTATCTGAACTGTTGGATGAGGGTGTTGAGAACTGAACAGTTTGTTTAAATAGAAGAATCAAATTCCACACTTCTGGTGTAGTACTTTTTGCCAGCTATCAGGTGGGATGTTATAAATGGATGAATATCTACAAATTTTCTAGAGACATAAACTCTACCAAGGATGTATCACTTTTGAGTTATTGACTTCCCAAATGTAGATTAAGAAGTAAATGAAACAACTAATGGCACATCTTAATTATTCATTATATGATGAATAACAAATACCTTGCCAAATAAACACCAGAGACTACTAGAGATAACACTGTGTCAGATGTGGGTTTGATAGATACTCAGGAAATTATAGTACTGTTGGTCATAGAGGATAAACTTGGATTGACTGAAAATGAGAAGATGTAGTTTAAATAAAATGGAGAGTTATATAAAAATATGTCTAGAACATTGTCAATTTAAAAAGGAAATCTGAAAAATAAACTAAACAAGTTCTTGATAAAGTGTGAAATAGTGAAGAAATTAAACGCGCAAAATCCAGAAGTATTCTTGAGTTTAAGATACAAAAGGTATTGAGGATGAGAAAAGACAGAATATTCTGGGAAGACTTCAGAAATGGCCAGATAAGCTGTCATTTTCAAAAAGTTATTAGAAGTCAGTAAAGAGGAAAAAAAAAGGAAGAAAAATACTAATAGGCACATTTTGGGGCACAAAATTCAGGTTTAACTATACTTTAAAAAGAAAATAAGAAATAAACTATGAAAAGTGAAGTAATCATAAAAGTAATAAGGGAAAAGAGTGGAGTAATAGGTTTGCTTTGCAGTTACCTAAGGCAGAGACCAGAGAAATTAGGCTTCAAATTTAGATAGTTTGCTCTAGTTGTAATAGAAAGGTTGAGCAGTGAGGTAAGAACAAGATGGAATGGTATGGAGGTGTCTGGAATTTTCGACTGCAACATGCACCGCAACAGAATGGAAATGAAGATTTGGGAACAGAGCTCAGCACAGCTGGGATTAAACTAAAACTTGTATCACATAATGCATCCAAGACAAGGAGAAGCGTTGTTTCTTAGCAAGGGGGGCATGGTTGATCCCCACCCTCTCAGCAAAAAACCTGTCATGTGAAATTGCAGGTCCAGAAACAAGGACTTTTTATAAATTTTTCCAGTAAAAGTAATGCTGCATGACTGCAGAACAGCATCCATAGACTCTGACATTGAGGACCAAAGAAAAGGAACTTGAACAACAGGACTCTTAGACAATAGGACTCTTCATTTCACTATTAAGAAAGGCTTTAGACAGAAGACCACGCAGCAGATACTTTGGGAAAGTGAATCATGACAGAACAACTTACTATCCTGTTTTACTGATATAATATTTTTTTTTAAATAAACTTGATTAAATGTTTAGTAAAACAGTAAAATGTGAAAATTACATATTATTTAATTATGTGCCACATAGGAAACTATTAGAATGGTTAAAATAGGAGTGAATAAAATTTCAATACATGCTTTAATCTAGCCAGAAGGGACATAATACAATGTATCTCTACAGAGAAAACTACAATTATGTAGATTGGCCAGTGCAGATTCTTATCAATACATTTCAGAGCAGATATTAATTCATTCTCTTAAAATGACACAGAAAACAGGGCTGTGAAATGAATGTCAATCAGAGCATCACAGAGGAAGAATTCTGGAAATGAGTGATATTGATAATACAAAACAGGATTAAAATTAACCATCCCAGTGCGAGATCAGGAACCTGGAAATTTTGCAAGTTTCTACTGAAAGCTACACTACTATGGGCTGGAAATTAAGTAGCAGGAGAAAAATTTAGATAACCTGATCTTTCTGAGCACGACAGTGACACCACTAAACAAGGCCCTGGGGAGACAACATCCATACACTGCTCTGGCTGCTGCATTGCCAGGAATTAAAAAGCAGAAACAGGTGTGAGGAAAGACAAATGGAAGCACTGTACAATTTGGGGAGTAGAAGCAACTATGTTCTTAGTGGTACAGAGCATAATACCAGGGCTGATTAAGTGTCAGTAATGGGAGGTTTTTATGGTTTCTACTTTCTCACCTTGATCATCCTCTGTGCCTGTGTTTACGTATCCATGCATGCAAACACACAAACCTACAATTTTCCTCATTGGAAAAATGAAACTGATTCGACTAAATTACAGTTTGGTGTGAATGCAAACTCTAAAGCAATGGATAGTGGTCTCTTGATGTTTCCATTCCAGCATATCCTGACCTGGCTCCCACCTCTAATGTATTCCCAGGATGGCTCTCCTGAGTGGTTGCACTGCAGCTGTGCTGGACAGCCCTGGCATGAGCTTGTGTGTTTCTTCCAGCCCAAGATGGGCAAGTTGACAGCTCATAAAATGGGTAATGTCTCTTTCACAGTTGAAGCACAGCCGGAGCTGGGTGTGATGCCTGTACATGGTGATGACAAACACAACAGGCCATGTGAATTGATGAAAAGCATTAGCTCTCACCTTTGGTGACACATTAGCTGAGCTGGAGGGTTAAAGGCATGTGGAGATTGAACAAGCAGCCTCCAGGAGTGTCCCAGTGCAGCTGGAGCTGCACTTGCAGAATTCACCCTGCACATACCCTGATGCAAACAGAGGTATGCACATCTATACATTCAGCATCTTTCCACGGTTCACTTGAATAATTAAACACTGTGATAGTGCACACAGCTTCCATCCAGAACAATTCCACCACCCCCTTTCCATATGTACAAAACCTTTCCTCTTTTGACAGGGAAGTGAGTCTCCTGTCATTGATTTTGATGTTAAATTGACGTATATTGTTAAATCTTACCAAGCAGCTGACATTAAATTGGAATCTGCTAAAGCGAGAATGGCTAGCAATGATGTTTCCTTGATTTGCACAATGACTTATTTTAAAACAGAATAAATATTAACTGGTTCTGAAAACCTGCAACTTTCAATTGCCAGAGCATTTCTGTACTTCGATCCTTCAAAGAAAAATTGTCACTTGCATAAAGCTTCTGAGAAGGGGAAAAATACAGTTTCAATTTTCATATGTACTAGCATTGTAGAGAATGATCCCATTTCTTGTAATGTTGTATCCTGTCCCCAAAGCAATAAATATTTTAAGCATTTAATGCATTTATCAACTCTCCTGTAAAAAAGTATAGAAGAACCTATGCAATGGTGTCAAAGATATCTCATGTGTCAAGGGAGTCTGAGCAATATCTTGGGTTATTCTCCACCTTGAAATTTAACTTTACATTTTATCCAACAACAGAGCAAGAAGTGAATCAATTCCCTGTTCTCCCAAGAAACCATATGCTGGTTTTGCCTGTAGAAATTCAATTCTTCTAGAAGATAGGTGCTGTACATTTTTGTACCAAGTGAAATTACTCTTATCAAGAAAATATGAGAAAATTATTAAAGGATGATTAATTATTAAATCATGTCATTTAATGACAAAAACACACTTTTAGTTAAATTGGTCCAGACAAATTGGTCCAGGCAGATTCCTTCCTTTCCTTACAAGTAATGGCTTACACTAGTAAATATACAAGAAATTACTTCACTCCTTTTCTTTAAGATATTTAAGGGAGAGTAAGGTCAGACACTGCAGTATGACATTTCATAGGACTAAACCATTTGATTTATAAACCTCACTGAAAAATGCTACCCTCTCTGGATTCTTACACTGGAAATTCTTGCATTAAAAAAAAAAAAAATTGTCCTGTGTATACAGACAAGCAGGCATTTGCACTTACTCACAGGCATGACATGCATGGCACCCATGATACAAATCCCCAGCATTGCATTAATCAAATCCAACAATATCAGTTGGATTTCAGGCATCATCAATACACATAAGGATCTCAAGACTGTTTTAGAAGCACCTTAAGGTGTTGGGGATAACTGCAATACAATTAGCATTAAATATATGGTCAGAAAGAAGGTCATCTGCCAAGACATCAAGGACAGGAAGTTTGACCACAACACATAATATTACATTGACTGGGAACTACACACCAGCAAAAAATAAGGTTTTTGGTATCAGAAATGCAGGGGTTGAATCTGAACCACCAGCAAGGTACACACCTCTGTGAAATACAGCAGAAATGAGCTCAATGCCTTTAGCAGAGATAATGAAGACTAAAGGAGATTTTTTACAAACAGAGGGATAGAGAAATGCTATTTAAGGCAAGGGACAATGCAGGGGCAAGAACCAGTGTATGTAAGATTGACAGGCATAAATATAAAAGAGTAATAAATGGAATCTTTCCCAGGGGAGCAAGGTAGCTAAACAACCCTCTCATATGAATACTGAGCACAAGAAATTAAATACTTCTACATGGAAAGATCAACCACTTTAAAATTCAGCAAAATTATGCATCCTTGACAACTGATATTCAAGAGAGATTTGAAACAAGTATAATAAAGTTGTTGTACATGAGAAAAGAAGCTGTAAAGATCTGTGAATAAAATAATAAGACTGATTGTTGTTTTAACCTGAGGAAGGTTACTTAGAGGTTTGTTCTTGAGTTTTAATTCAAAAAAGATCATTGGAACTTTCTTGTTAATATACCTTCTTCTATTGAGCATCATGTCTAATATCCACTGGTGTCTTTTAGGGCCTGATTTATTAATAGCAATGTTTTACTTTTCTACCTTCCAGTCAGGTTTCTGTACAGATTGAATAGGAGCTCCAGAAACTGGAAATCAGAATCTGAGTTTTATTATTTTTAGTTATTATTTTTAAGATCAACTATTAAGGATAGTTAATCCTTATTTGCTATGTGTCAGATTTTTAAAACAGATCTCATTAAATTTAGTCCTCCATTTTTCCTAGTAGCATGTCTAATGGCATTTCCCACTGTTAAAAACTAATTCCATGGTTCTTTATGATCTAATTGACTCAGATCTCTTTTGTCGGTTTTCTTCTGTTCTTTTTTCTCTTGAGTCTAGCATAAGTTCCTTGTCACTTGTAGCAATCAATCCCCTGCATCAGGCTGTCTAATTCAAAAAGGTGTTCAAAATCCTTGAACTCTTCCACATCCATGTTTTTGGCACTGAAGTTCAAGGTTTTGAAAGGGACTACAAATTGGTGAAGGTTCTTTGACCTACTCTTGCTGTCATAGCAACCCACAAACTTCATAGAGGGACCAAGTGTGATGTAAAAGGTCTCTGCAGATCTCCCATGAGCTGGGTGGAGAGAATGGAAATCTCCCACTCTGGTATGCAGAAGGTGAAGCTGAGTGCTCTGTCTGATTTGCACAGCCACCAAGGTGCCCTCACTGTAGCTGGGGAGTTTGGCAAGGATTCATTCCAGTGTAACAACCCTGTAAAGAGCTCCTGTTTTTCTGTGCTTTTTTCTTCTCTGAAGAATAAGGTGCTTTTATTTACTTAACAGCAGAAACCAAGACATACTTATTTAACCTAGGTTTAACCCCGGCTCTACACTAATTACTAAACTCCTGAATGAAGCCAGGAAAGGCCTATGGGTGATGTGTCCTGTCAAGCTTGACCTCTACCTGCACAGCAATCTGCCATCACCCATCTTCAGCTTTCACAAAATAAAAACTCAGTAGGAGATAGTAAGAAGAGGCAAGAGAAAAATAAGGAGAAGGCTCTAAATAAACATTTGGCAAAGGTGACTTAGTTCAGAAGAAATGCAATAGTAGTGCAGACTCTTGAATACTTTCTAAAGAGACTGCTGTCATCGGCTTTTAATTCAAACCTGCCACATATTTATACTTTTTATGTCCTAAAGCCTCTGCATCTGCAAAATGACGTATTGCTGCAAGTATTTTTTAGATGTTGGTGCAACAACCACCTTAATAAACAGCTTTGCTGGATCATGTTACACGGTAAAACACAGGTCACTGGGGACAAAAAGCCCTGGGAGGCAACCTTTATTTACCTAAATAGGGACTAATCTAGAGGGTGAAATTAGTGATTATTATCTGTTTAGGTGTACAACTGCTCTTTGGATGCATGTATACTTATAACATACTTCAGTCCCTCAGGCCATAGTGGGGCATTTTCCTGTGAAGTATCACTTGATTTCTTTCTCAGACACAGCAATGAACATTGAACATCTTCCCTACATCCTCTGTGCTCAGAAGCATGTCTTCCCTTTTGTGCCCATGTGCTCGCTGAGGCTGCACCCTTACATCCCTCTGGGTGAGTGTATGAGAATAGAGGGAAACTGGGTGCTGAGGAGGGTTGCCTCTGCTTTCTAAATCATATAAGCACACTCCTGTTATTTTTATGTGGTCTATATGTGTTGTTTAAGAGGCATGTAAGTAGAAAGATGGGAAGTTCTTTGTTAGAGGAAATTGGAATGAATAATAACTGCATCTTCATGGAGCTGGCCCAGGGGAAGACAGGAGCTCTAGGAAGAAATGCAGTGAACTGCTGCCTGCCAACCTGTTTCAACCTTTCCTGCCCCTGAAAATCAAATAGTAGTAGGGCTGCAGCTCAAAAATCCCCAGGTCCTCTGGGAGCCCTGCAGACTGTGTGTTGCAGGGCTCCCACATGCCTCACAGCCTGACAGCAGCAGCAGCAGCAGAGCTATGCTTTGAAAATCCTCATTACACACAAACCTGGCCTGTCTGTCCTCCATGGCATGGATGCTTTCTTGTGGGATGTGAGTTCTCGTCTCTGCTTCCCTCTCAGCAGGGATGGAAGGGAAGAGGGTGGGATTTGTGATCCCTGGTGGGGAGACCAGCCCTGCTGGCATCAGAATTTTGTGATGCTGCACCCCTCACCACTGGGGAGAGCCACAGCCCCCAGCCAGCTCCAGAACTGTCAAACTACTTCAGGCAAAGTCATCATAATCCCCAGGTAAACTCCAATTTCCTCTTTATCAGGTTTAGCTGGAAAACAAAACAAATAACTAAAATTGCAAAACACAAGACCTAAACATTATCTATGCCCTTAGTTATCTCATTCTAGTGAGTATTTTATTCTCTGTCTGGTCAGAACATTAATTATCTTCCCGAATACAGCAAAAGCTAAATCCTAAGCACCCAAGACTACAGAAACAGTACAGTGATCAAGGTTAACTGAACATATAAATTTTATCAATGGATGCTCTATACAACTCCATATAATGTAAATCAAACAAAAAAACTATTTCCATATTTTAAGGATGCAATGAAAAAGCTTTAACTTTATTGAGGATAACTTTTATTAAGTTTAGAACTTCTTTTTTGCAGTTATGAGACTGCTATGGGAATATTATCTGGTTTGTCATGAAGCACTTCTGCTTGTTAAATAAGTTAATAAATGACTATGCATTAATCAAAGTGACAAAGCTGTGAAGACCTGAGGATGTGAAACAATTCTAGTGATAATATTAATTAGTATTTAATTAGAAACTCAGGGGCCATAAATAAAAAATCATGGGAGAGACATTTATGCAAATTGCTTTGAGTTGTACTTGCTTTAGGAAAAACCTCTTTGTTTCTCTCACCATTCTCTCCTTTCTCTTTAATTTCTTTCCACGCTGTACATAGCAGAGTTGCAGTGACATCATGCAGATATAAATAAGCCCATACTGGGTTTAAATTTTTCCAGTTAGGGAGGTCTACATTTGAACTGTGTTTTTCCCTCCCTTGCTTGAATGGAAGATAATGTTTTGCAGATTCCTAATTTCCAGACATATAGAAAGAACAAAAACTCCCTGAGAACTGCAGAGGGATGGGATTTCTATTTTTGCTATTTCACTCAAGATACTCATCACCTTTCTTACAGAGCAGATTGTATTATTTGTTACACTTATGCAAGGACATTACCACCAGCAAACTTACTTTTTCTATTCACCAGTCTGCTTCTGTCATGGCTCATTTATATGTGAACATGACTGACTGCAGCCAATGTTATCCACAACTGACAAGTGCCAGACCTACAGCTCAATCAGCCCCTTCTTTGAGATAATGCCAAGGGTTTGAAGTAATGGGACAATAAAGTGGACAGAGATACAATCAGGGTCAAATTGACCCAATTCTTTGCATATAAAAGGAATTCTGCCTAATAACACCCAGCTCCTTTTTGCTCCCTACACAAAAAACAGCTTAAAGAGGTCTAAACCTGGCCTTCAAGGAAACATGTGACTGACATGTGAATGCTGGTTGTAATCAAAAAAAGTAGTTTCTTCAGGCATTTCCTTCCAAAGTGTTTCATTGCACTGTAGTGTAAACCCAAGATAAAAAGCACCTGGTACCCAGGGGTTTTGGTTATTTTTAGTGAGATGTTTAGACGGAAGCACCCAGTGATGACACAAAATTCATTATTCTTTTCATTTTATTTTATATTTGTTTAACAAATAATTGGCATCTGTCAATAAAATTAAACCTGATAAATGGATGAGGCAGCTAGCTCCTTTCAGTGGTGCTCCCAATTCCCATTTCCAATATAGCAAACTGAGTTCCTGAATATATTCCTTTATATTATGTCTACACAGAACACTGCAGTTAACACAAATATTCCTTCAAAATTACCAGCTGCTTCTGTTTTGCAATATATACCCATTCTGGAATTAAATAACATATTTTACTGAACTTCCAGAAGATAAAGAGCTGAGCAGAAGACACTAAAGACTAAAAAAATTGAGGTATATTCAAGCATTAGGACAACAAACCTTACCTTTATGTATTTCCTCCATCTCCTAGTGAATAAGCCCCAGAGTTGCATGTGAACACCTATCTATCCTTTTTTTGTTTGTTTGTTTGTTTTTGGTTTTTGTTTTGTTTTGGTTTTTTGTTTTGTTTTGGGGTTTTTTTGTGGATTTAAACAGATCTACAGTATTCAGAAAGGTTTTGGGTTTTTTACCTCTCTCTCACATTTCCCAGTCACCACTTACTTTACGTACTGAATGACCAAAAAGCCCAGATTTGTCACCTTTCTTCTCTAGTACAAACTCAAAGTAGGAGGCCAAGCCTTCTGTGTGGACCATGAGTTGTATGTTGGCTGGTTCTGTGGTAATTTTAGTGTTTTCTAACTTTTCTGTGAGCCCAGTGAAAAGGGTAACATGTTCAGCTGTGTCTTTTTTGCTTGCAGGCTCTGGTCTGCTTGGGGGTCTAGCAGCCCTGGCTGCTTCCCCCTGAGCAGCATGGCCACAGAGCTCAAAGACCTGAAAATGCCCACCACAGTTCTTATCTGCAGTTCTTACCTTTTCCCATGAATGAATATGGGGTCCAGAGTGCTCTGGAGAAGAAAAACCAAGAGGGAAGATGAAAAGCACTGGGGTACATAGCTGACTTTTGAGGTCAGCCTTGGCACCCTTCCACACATGCCTAGCAAAATCCTGGTTTGTCTGCAATGTGGCCAAACACAGGTTAGTGCAGTGTAGGCATCAGAAATTGATGAAAAGAGGATCTGGATGGTCTCTGCTGAGGCCCTAACATCCCCAGGGGTGTCAGGCTGCAACAGACAGAATTAGGTATGCTGCAGTGATAGGGATTTTGTACACACGATATTTTGGAAATTTCCCTCCTCTTTTATGGCCTGTCCTGTGAGCTTACATGGTCAGTGAGAATTCTTACTTTAAAAGACGTGGTGCTTCTGTGTGGTTCTCCGCAGACAAGGATTTAACCTCTCTCATATTCTTGCTCAGCTCATGAAAGGTGTCTATGAGGTGAGTAAGCAAAAGCAGGATGCTGAACTTGGTCCTGTAGCTCTATAAGCAGCAATTTTTCTGTCTGCTGGGCTCAGCCTGAGTCTTTCCATCAAACCAAAAACCAGTGCATGCAGCCCTCCAGAAGGAAGCATGCTGGTCATGGTCAGTGTGGTCATATGATGTGGATGATTTCTACCTGTGCTTTCAGCAAACCTTTTGATACTGAATCCCATGGGACTCTCCTGGAAAAGCTGGCTGCCTGGCTTGGACAGGTGCACTCTTCATTGGGTGAAAACTTTTGGGTGGCCAGGCCCAGGGAGTGGTGGTGAATGAAGTTACATTCAGCTGGTAAAGAGTCAAGAGTGATGTTCCCCAGGGTTCAGCACTGGGGCCAGCTCTGTTTAATATCTCTGTTGATAATCTGGATGAAGTGATAGAATACCCTGTCAGTTTGTAGATGACACTGAGCTGGGTGGGAGTGCTGATCTGCTGGAGGNAGGGCCACAGGCTGGGACAGAGGGGCTGGAAAGGACCTGGGGGTGCTGGTGACAGTGACTGAACATGAGCCAGGCTGTGCCCAGGGGGCCAAGAAGGCCAATGGCATCCTGGGCTGGATCAGCGATGGTGTGGCCAGCAGGAGCAGGGCAGGGATTGTCCCCCTGTGCTGGGCACTGGTGAGGCCACACCTCGAGTGCTGTGTCCAGTTCTGGGCCCTCACTGCAAGAAAGACACTGAGGGGCTGGAGTGAGTCCAGAGAAGGGGAATGGAGCTGGGGAAGGGTCTGGATCCGCTCCTGTGAGGAGCAGCTGAGGGAGCTGGGGGTGTTTAGCCCAAAAAAGGAGGCTCAGGGGGAGACCTTGTCACTCCCTACAAGTACCTGAAAGAAGGCTGTGGGCAGGTGGAGGTTGGTGTCTTCTCCCAGACAACCAGTGACAGGATGAGACAACATGGCCTCAAGCTGTCCCAGGGCCAGTTCAGGTTGTACATCAGGAATTCCTTTATGGAAAGGATTGTAAAGTATTAACAGGCTGCCCAAGGAGGTGATGGAATCTCCATCCCTGAATGTGTTCAAGAGATGACTGGACATAACACTTAGTGCTATGGTCCAGTTAACTGCTTGGTGATCCAAGCTTGCACTTGATGGTCTTGGAGACCTTTTCCAACGTAAATTATTCTGTAATTCTGTTACTTGTTCTGTATGTTACCTTCATAGTGTTCTCAGTAGAGAGGCTCCATCAATTACGATCTCTTCATAAGCAGCACACACTTAGGGGGTTTATATATCTGAGTACTAGAACCTCAGACTGCTCTTGTCTTATGAAGAACAATGATTGCCTGGGTGACATTTGATTGAGTCATTAGTAGGTCTTTTGAAACTGGCTGCATGAAATAGATACTTAGCAAATCTAACCCTACTTCATTTTTTTTGGTAAGGCCATGTCTGTTTATGTCTTTCCAACAGAACAGGGAGAAGAAGAAAAGTGAAATAAGAGAAATAGCCTATCTTTAGTGTACTACTCAGGTACAATTGCCTTCAAACATAGAGAACTGAATGTGATTGCACAGCAAGTACTTCCCAATCCCACGTGCCTGTGTTACCTCTAATTACAAGAGTAGAAAATTTTATACAGACAAATAAATTATACCTTTCCTGAGTTTATGCGGCCACACTGATGGCTCATCAGAAATTTGTAATTACCTTTCACCTTCCAGAAAACATTTCAGTAAACACTGGAATTTGGCAAGCTTCCATGGCTTGAAATCTTACTGGGGACAACACACCTCACGTACAACACATGCAATTGCATATGAAAGTGCACACATTTTTGTTTGTTAGTGCCTGCTTTTTTTGTGTCTGAATTTTGTGGGCATCAGAGGATGAAAGCAAAATCTGGAATGCTTCAGTGAAGGAAACAAACAAGATAATCTCTCAAGTTCTTCACTTCTGTTCAGGCAAATGATAGAAGTGAGCTGGATACACCAAGAAAAACCTGTTTTTCTGCAGCTGCTCTAAAGTTTAAGGTAACCAAGGCCCATTAACCTCATCAGGCAGAAGATTTGATACAGTGATCACACCATGGCTGGGACATGGTCTGTTTGCATCAGGAACTGCAGGAGCATTTCAACACAGACATTCCTCTGCACTGTGATGCTGGAGAAGTTGAAATACTAAAAATGGACCATTTCAGTTCCTCTATATAGGGTTTTTCCAGGTTTAACCAGTGAACTCTCATAGTATTTCCTAGAAAGAGGCAGAAGCGAAGTTCACACACATGGCTCCATGGAAGGGGGAGATGTAGACAGGACTTTTCCCACATCTGAAGGCTCTGTGTGCCCAGCTGCTTGCCTTCTTACTCCATTGCTCATCCACATATGTGTATATATGTCACAGTTTAGAATAGTCAGCCTTTATCTTTCTTCTACCAATTCCAGTTATATATTCCATGGGCTAAAGTGGCATCCTACTAATCTCTGCACTGGGATGTTTTGTGTGTTTACTGATTTTGCCTGGTCTGATTTTCACTTGTGCTGTGAACACAGTGAACAGTGTTCAAAGGCTGGGCAAGAGCCCAGACAGAAGTAGCACAGTCACAGAGTCACAGACCTCAGCTTGCTTTGATAATTTCCTGGTATTAGATATCTTCCCACTACCATGTTAGGAGGTATGCTGAGCCTTTTTAATATACACTTTTCCTTGCATTTTTTTCAGTTTTATTTTTTCTATATATGTTCTTGAATTTGCTTCCCAGTCCCTGAGTACACACAGAGATGGGAGGGAAAGTTTGTATGAACTCATAAAGATTAATTTCAGGCTCCTGCTTCCCTCCTAATCACTGCATTCTATAAGGTGCAGCCAGACAAAAGGCTAGATAAGACAAAATATAACAAAAAATGATGAAAGTGTGAGACAAAAATTCTGAAAGGTGAGAACGCCTGCTTTGGAATAGAAAAACTTACCGAGGAGAAAAAAAAAAAACAGTAAAAAAAGGGTTAGGGAGTCATCTCCAGAAATTACCCCCTTTTTCTGGAGGCGGGGAGCTCCTCAAGAGGCCATTAGCAATCTGGAGAAAAACAAACATGTTTCAAGGGTTGGGAACAGTGGCCATGGCCAGCCTGCCTCCGGTGGGTGGCTGGTGGGGCAGGGGCTGTGGGCAGGCAGCAAAGGTCTCTGCCCAGGTGCCTGCCCAGCCGTGCAGGGATGGTGAGGAGGCTCTGGAATGTTGCAGGCAGCACCACATGCCAAGGGTGAGCTGGGGGTGCTGCCTGACTCCAGTCCTGCCCCGTGGGGTTTGGTACTGCATACATCTAAAATCTCTGCAATGATGTGCGGCCATACACGGTGGTTTAGGGTATGTCTGTGGTGGAGTCACCATGGAAGTATTTTTCATTTCTGAAAAAGCATTCATGAAAAAGTAAAGAGAAAGTTATTAGCCCTTTAAAGACAAATAAAGCTTTTCTAAATGACATCAAATAGAGATGTGCTTGAGTAATACTATTTGCACTTTTTAATTTTGTTGGAACTTCCAAGATATCTTGCTCTAGGCTCCTTTATCCTAACTGGTGGTCTGAGACCCAGAAACTCCTTCACTTTGAAAAATAATCTCTTAAAGAAGACCAAGAGTGTTTTCTTTTTCTAAATATTATTCTGAATTCCATTTCTTAAGTTTCTTCATCTATAAAATGGGAGTATTATCTTCTTCACAACCTATTAGGGTTCATCAATGGATGGTCATGCATGTATATAGCTATACAGTGCAAGGCCATGTTATATTAAACTTACTCCTGACCCATTTTTAGCTGCGAAAAGTGCCCCTTTTTTTCCCCACCAGAGTTGCCCCAAAGGTGAACAAAACTGGTGAACAAATGTGAACAAACAGAGCTGATCCTCACAGTAAGATGAGACCTTTGTGATAATTCAGCAGGGTTATGGCAGACCTCAGCTGTGTACCTTTGAAAGGTCTAATACCTGCCTTTGTTTGGAAAATACATAAGTAATAGGGATGAGCTCTGTAGGAATTGAAAGAAATAATTCAAAACCACAGTAGCTTACACAAGGAATAATCTTCTTTCTCTGTATTTTAAGAGACCTGTGAAACCTGAGAGAAGCCTTGGAGGTCTTTCCTCAATAAATTGAACAGTTCTAGAGCAATTCTGAAGCTTTGGAGCTTTTTCTCAACTCTGACCCTTATTTGCCAGCACTGCAGGACACTGAACTTGCTCCAGTGCTTACAATGACAAAGATTTCTTTTTCTTGTGTGACGGGAACCATTGCACCATAACTGCAACCTTTTTCCTCCAGAAGAATGACTGCAATAAGGCAAAGCTTATAAGCATTTGCAGCAGCCTAATGGCAAAACATTTCTAAATTTTCAGGAGAAATCACTGCACCTTGCAGGACTGCTGGCTGTTATTTTGTTTAAATACCAGAGATGTCCACTGAGAAGGTGGCCATGAAAGCACAATGGTAAAACATTCTTTTTCAAAATATTTTAAAATGTTTCATGCCAGTGAGTCACTTTTTAAGTTAAGACACTACAGGTCTTTCAGCATATTGATCCGTTTTCCAAGACCATCACCAAGTCTTTGAATGCACTGGCAGATTTTTTTTTTTTTGATACAGCCAAGATAAGTAGATTGAAATATCAGCCTATTTCTCTTACAGGCATTAGGAGGGCTGATATTGCCATCCTAAGGGTTGGAGCCAGATTCAGACCCTGGAAGGAGAAAATACACAAAGTGAAAACTCCTGTAGTTTGAAAAGTATTCCCTGGAGGACTGTCTCAGCTATTGAGTCTAGCTGAGTTGTAGGTGGGCTTTTCATAGAGGATTCCCAAATGATTCCTCTGCATTCTGACTCATGGCTGTGTTCATGAACCTCTGAGCTTTACCTAACCAGAAAATGTAGCACTCTCCCCTCTGCAGGCTCAGACCTGACCCCTTGCCATCCCCCCCATAAACCCTGTCTTAGTGTCTTGGAGGAGTGATTCACCAGGACAAAGCTGTCACATCCACACCAGTACCTGCCCCCTCACTAGGTATGGCTTAGATGGAATATGTTACCATGCACTCACAGGTGGTGCCCAGCCAGCTGCAGCAATCTGACAGTGCCAGGGAGAAGCTGCATGCCAACTCAGAGTTGCACAACACTGAGAGATTTGAAGGCTTTCTAGCTGCAAATGTTGATAAATATATACATTTTCCACTTTGAGACTCTCAGCAAATATGATTGATTATTGTCAGTCTGGCATTGAGTAAGGGACTGCCTTTTATGGTATGAGATGGATGCATATTCCCCTGTTTATAGGAACAGTTCTTAAGTTCTGGCTTACACATGTAAGAAGCTGACTCCATTGCAGTTCTGCTCTCAGCATTACTGAAACTGAAGCCTCCAATGAACACAGCTTTCATGGAAAACAAGGCTTGAAGGGATATGGAGATCAGACCCTGCTGCCCCAGGCAAATGCATCAAAATTTATTGCTTCATAAACAGATTAAGCAAAATGTAAAAACAGATTAATGTCCCCAACAGAATGAATGGATGTTAAAATACTTCACTAAAATGGCAAAAAAAAAAAAAAAAAAAATGCTGCTAATTCCTTGCTCAGATTTTTTTCCAGGGATGGTTATTCGACATTTGTTTTGAAGTCACTATTTTCTCTTAGCTGTGACTGTTTTCCATCTTGGCACTAAAGCACTCTTCTTCCCAAAGTATTTGGAGAGAGTGGCCATGTCCCTTTCTCCACTGGCAAAGAGAAGGTGGGAGTCTGGCCCTTAGGATAGGCTACAACTGCCCTGGCAGTCCTAAGAGCCTCCATCTGCCCAACTCCCATCTGAGCTCCTGCCTAAACAGAGGAGACCAGACTTATCTACTCATCTCCAGATGGGATCTCTGCAGTGTTGCACCCTCTGACACCCAGAAGGTATTTCATTCTAATGACACCACTGGGCTAGGGTTGCATGTTTTTTTCCACAGGCCTATATTCATAGCTATTTTATGCTCAGCAGAGAATCTTAGGACTTCCTTCTGTCACAGCCAACAACCTTATAGCAGAAACTTTATTTGTTCCCTGTGAGTGAGATGCAACAGCAAATTGTACACCACATCAGTTGGTTCCAACCACAATTTCATCTGGCCCTTTCTCTGAGATCCTACTATCCCCCTGAGTGCCAGCAATGCTTCCTACACCTCCAGCAGCCCCCACCCAGCCCACTGTAATTGCTCATTCCTAATTTGGACAAAGAATGTCTTCACAAAAATAGCAAGAGGAAGCCTAGATTACTGACTGCATTTTTACAGCCTTTCATTCTCATTTGCAACCTTTTCACCACACACACCTCCCCTGCCTCCTCCTTTGCTACATTCCATTCCTCCCCACATCCCCCAGCCAAGCAGATTTTTGTCACCAAACTGATGGCTATTACCACGACTTGCAATTTGAGTATTTACTGTATAATCAAAGTTCATAAGCAATCTCACAAAGAACACTCAGCACACACCAGATCATGCATCTTTCTCTTACGCAACAGAAATTAAAAAAAAACAACAAACAAACCAAAACTATACTCAGCCCCTCTGCCTCCTCAGATTTATATTTCATATATATATTTTAAACCAAAAGACCAAAACAAAACCACCACACAAAGCCCCCCACAATAACAGAAGAATGTCTGCCACTGAAGATATTTAGCCACACTTAGCTGGAAAGTTAAGTTTGCAAAAATTTATGAGCCTACTAGGAATGAACTAGCCCCTGGAAAGGGTGAGGTTAGGATCTCACTTACCAAGGGTGGCTTTTCTCATCAGTGTCAGTGGACAATCCTGCTGTCTCAGAGCAGAACAGAAAGAGAGAGGGATGGAGCTTCTCACAAGGCCAAAGAAAAGGTAAAGACAAGGAAAATTGGAAACTTTTACAGACACTATAAAAATGAGTCCAGGAACAGTCTGCTTAGGGTCACCTACACACCATCATCTTCTTGATGGTATTCTTGTGTCCTCCAAACAGCAATCTGTGAGAGAGGAGGAAGAGCCCCGCAGCACCAGGATGATGGCCACTGTCAGCAAGGAAACACAGGAAAGTCCCACCTGCACCATTTTGTACCAGCCCTACATGCAGCACCAGGGGTCTCCCCACCTGCCAGGAAACCCCAGCCATGTTTCTTGCTCCATGGGCCCTGGGGTGGGAGCTGCATTGGGTTTGCCATCAGCTGCACCTCTGGTGGTGCCTGCAGCCATGGCAGAGTCCCTGAGCTGTTGGCATCCACCCTGGCACTGGCAGAAAGAGTCATGTCAGTGTCACACTGCCACAGGGGCTTTGGACTGTGTCAGCTCACAGGAACAAAACCACTGCAGAGGCTTACATGGGTTGGTCTGTGACACTGCTGCAGACATGGAGTGATGTTCAAACTGAGTGCCCCAGAGGCACAGACAATCCCCGATGCCTGCTGAGATCCATTCCTGCTCCTTCAGTGACACTTCATCACCCAAGAAAGCCAGGCTGGAAAGGGCTGCACCTCGTGGCACCTGTATCCACTCAGGGAGTCACACACATACAAGTTGTACCTCGGCCTGGAAGGTCAGTATCTCCCTTCCAGATGGGGGTGGGCATGTGCTGTCTGCCTCTTTGCTGAACAAGCCAGCAGAGTGGGCTCCAAGAAAGAAGCCCATCTCCCTGGGGATTCATCTGCTGCATGCAGGTCAGGGGTAGCTGACACCCAGGTCAGGGGCTTGTGTGACAAGCTCGGTGCATTAAATAAAGGTGCATGACTGTATGCAGCAGCATGCCTCCTGCTCTGTTGCCTGAGGTGTCAAGTGGGGCCTTCATTAGTTTAACAAGGGATTATTATTGCAAAACATGTCAGCAACAGCACTGTTCTCAGCACAGCTTCATTGCTTCTTCCTTGCTTTGATTTGTTGAGAAAATAAACATGAAAAAAAATCAAAGAGCAAACTGTCATACACTGTAAAATCAGGAAGGCTTCTGGGATGCCTGGTCTCCTCTGAATATCTCAGGTTGTTACATTTCCTCTAGATGTTGTTTCTAGTCTGGAATCTGGACCTATGATGCACCCAAGTGCACAGGGCCTGGACCACAGGGTGGTCCTAATGTCCCCTGACATAGAGGCTTCCTGATGTCCACTGACCCAACAACTGAGCAAATCCTCCTGGGAAGGCCACGCTCTCTGGCTGTGACTGCTGCTTGAGTCACTCCTCTGCACCTGAATCCCAGGTCTTTTGGTGGGCATGAACCTGAGTGAGGGCCACACCAGTCTTACCAGAGACTGACTGAGCTCTTCTGAGTCCCACAGCAGCACCAGCACTTCCCAAGCCACACATCTGTCATCCTGGGGCAAGTCTTTGTGTAAGTGGCAAACGGTCGTGATGCTGTAACTTCCTTTCTGGGCTTTTGTAGTTATTGTTGTGCATGTCCTGTTTTTCACAGTTACGTGATAGCTGGGTCACTGTGAACTCCAGCAATGATGAGCAGAGAGTAATACAGCAGATCTGGCACAAAAGGAATCCTGTAATGAGATTTATGCATTCGAGGTTTATTTGTTTAGCACTTGTTTTCTCTGTTTGTACCATCTTCTTCTGTCATACGATGGTTATCTTCATAGAATAGGGTGGATTTTCGTCAGATGAAAATCACTTAACCTTTAATTAACCACTGAAATATATTATCATCGTACCTGCCTGTACCCAGAACAGAAAAACAGCATGAAGTGCCCTGTGCTTTCCATTCCTTGTGCCACTGAAAATACTACAAGAAAATGTATTCCCCTGATACAGTATATAGAATAAAAGATGATGGTATAGAAAAGAAAAAGTGACAAAAACTACCTGCTGAAATAAGCTAAAATACAAAATGTAAGGGGCTAATACTGGTCAAAAGAAAATTCTGAAAGCAAAAATTTACAGAGAAATTTAGACAACAACTTTACTTCATTGATCTGTTTTCAGCACAAAAAGCTGAAAAAACCATGTACCAGAAGAAAAGGTTGCTGTGTCACAAGGCTGACTAGAGCCCCTGCTGCTATCATAATTGCAGAATAGTTGTGTACATACTAAAATAGGACATCCTTGTATCCCATATAACTCAACATTCAAAGTATCTGCCTGCTTATAATTAAAATGCTTGTAATTATATAAACTATGCTAAAAATGCAGAAGAGAATTTATTTTTTTCCTTCTGGATATTTTCTTTATTGTAAGCTTATTTGAATAATGGTGTTTTGTGGTTTGTAGCAGAGGAACTTGTGTCTGGAATAATGAATTTTCTCCTAACATGCTCACTTTTAGCATCCATTGAGAAAAAGTGTATCACACTGTAGTGATGTACTGCAAGAGCAGAGAATTTCATATTAATCATATCATGTGATGCCAAAGGCATTGTCTGAGATGCTGCTGTAAAGCCACTGATTTTGCATTGTTAGTGTTGATAACTTTAACTGAATGCCAATGCAAATACTATAAACAAATTCCAAATTAAAATACGCCAGGAAATCCTCTCTCCTCCTGAAAAGGAGAGCTGATATTTAATTCTTAAACAAACTGTTTTCTTCTTAATATCTTCTCACACACAGTTCACAAGCAGCTTATCACAAGCTAATCTGAGATGGGAACAAACAGGACGCTCTCAGCTGCTCTGGGCAGCCACCCATGGGGATGCTCTTACTCCAGGCCAAATATTCACACGAGTCTATCCCCCTGCTCAGGAAAGGAGTTGTTCCACGTAGTCCACAGGCAAGAGCATGCTCACAGCTCGTAATCAAGAAACAGCTGACGTGGTCTATCTGCATGCCCAAAATTGCTCCAGAAGAGCTTTGTACTGGACCGTATTCCAGGCAGAGATTTACCCTGGCGCCGGGGGGGATTTAATTTCGGCTTTTGTTCCCTGCCTGGTGCCCCTTCCCCCTGCCCTGCACAGTATGAGCCTGTATCCAGTTCCCCAGTTTCAAACATCCCTGAAGGTGAGTGCAGCACCGGTAACACCGGGGGCCCCGTGCAGCCACAGGGGAGAAGGAATGGAAAGGGAAGATGCTGATGCCTCTTCCTAGCTGAAGGTGTGAGCCACCACACAAGGGTACAGAATAGCATTCAAACCAAGGACTGCTTGCATCAGCCCACACACCTTCACGATCTATTCACACACAGAATTACGTTAGCACCAGCGTGTTCCTAGGTACCTCATGAACACAATAGCCTTTAAAGAGCAGCGATTAAGCTAAATCAACGAAAGCAGTCAGAGCATCCTTCTCTGACTATGCAGGGCTGTTCCTTACACCGGGAAAAAACTGGAGCTGAAAACCACCAAATTATGGGCTTCATACACGTTCTTGGCGCATTATTCTTCTTTCACAGGCAGGAAATACTTTTCTAATCTTCACCTAAATTTGCTCAAGATGCTGTTCCCACACTGCTGATAACGAATCTTTGGAAACTACTACTCTGCAATAACAGCTTTGCAGAGTTCCCTCTTCAAAGTGCGAGCCTGGATTGTGGTGAGGGCAAGATCTTGCCTTAGAAGTGTGCCAGCAGTGCGGGGACATTACTGTGGCAGTCAGGGCTGAGACCAGCTGCCCCTGCAGCCACACACGGGCACAGCAGTCTGACAGCCAGCAGGATGCCGCAGCAACATGAAACTCAACATAACAGCCCTGGGGGAGCAGTGAGTTTGGCAGATAACCTGGTTAGAGCTCCCAGGTTTTTCAGTCAATCTGCTTGCTTTATCCAATCTGATTGAAACTAGTCAAAGTCTTCACAGGTGTCATCAAAACTAAAGGTTAACACCAAAAATCAGAGATGAACTGAAGGAATACCCATAGGAAGGAGGCTAGCCCGTTCCAAATTTGACAGTGATAACTTCCTGGTGAGGAAAAGGATGTTGCTAAGAAAAAAGAGATAAAAAAAGTGCTGATTGTTTCAGCTTTAAAACCCCACAATTAAATGCTGCATTGTTTTGAAGTTTACTCTTGTCTTCCCTTCTTCCCAAAATATCACAGCTATTTTGAACTAGAAGACAGAAGAGCTACAAAAGGGAGAGATTTTGCCTTTTAGAAAACAGACATTTCTGTGCTCTTTTACACCTTGTTTTGATGTCTGTTTGGTTAAAAAACATGGTTTTGAAAATGAAAGTAGGCTTTTGGAGGATTGATATTAAGGATTCCATACCTAATCTCATATTTCCATTGTTGTTAACCCTAACAGAATGACTTTCATTGTTTCAATAATGGCTCTCCTTTGACAAGGTAAAATGCAGGAAAAATTCTGCTAAGCCTTGAACTCTGCCAGTCTCTCTCCATGTTGAAAGAAAGGATATACCACACCTTTGCAATTTCCCCTAAGTAAACTAGAATAACTTTAAATTTTATTTTTCTTCTGAACTTAAAATTATTCATCTCCCTCATGGAGAGTGTTTGCAAAGGAGCTGTTTTGCTTAGGAAACAAACTTTAGGAGTAGGGGTATGGGATATTTCTTTGCACTTTTCTAGAAGATTCATGGGTCCTGTCTGTATTTCCATGGCTTCCTCAGAGTTTGCTGTTTTATTTCTGTTCAGTCCCAGGCTGAATTTCTCCAAGCAAGGACAACTGCCAGAGCTGCTCAGGATACCACATTTTCTAAGAGGTATCCGTGCTGTCCACATTTTTAGTGACAGAGCAGCTGAGAATTTTCCAGAGCTGGCCATGGGAGCTCTGGCCCAGACTCCTGGGACAATAATAATCTTAAAGCCCTACAGTTAAAGGCAATAGCATAGGTTTTTCCAAAAACCCAACCTCTTCCCCTCAGACACCTTTGCTCCCTCCATAAAAATCCAAACTCTCTTCTTTCAGCTGTAGCTTCTCAAATAAGGCATTACTGGCCAGAACAAGTTCTGTACCAAACCTCAAGTGAAGGTCACACCTACTCTATAATGCAAATCAAAATACAGACATGGCTTCTTCACCAAACCACTTGGCACACAATTCTTCATTTTGACATGCCTTTTTGCAGGCTTGTGTGTAAAAGATCTTATGGTGACTGCGTGGCACTGCAGCCTGTGACAGCACACATTCAGATAACAAACATACTTTCTCAGAGCAGGAAAAAGCTCGAGGTTGGAGGGAGGGGAAACAAAATCATCCAGCTTTTCCCATCCAACTCTGTGGTTCTAGTAAAAACACAACCTGATCCAGATTTCTGAAGTGTTTTGAATAAAGCCTAACAGCTATGTAGCCACAGCTTTTTGGAGCTCTGTAACAACCAAAGTAAAATAAAGTGTGTTTCATGCTACAACATCCCAAAAGTTAAAGGGCTTCCATAAAAATAATCTGAATACTTGAAAACACCTGTGATTTCAGATCACCAAAACCTGAGAAAAGAAAAACTGCATCAACCTGCCTCTTGGATTTTTCCAGCAAAAATAAAAGCCTGTATCAATGCTGAATGCCAGCAGATTGTGAAGGCTGAATATCTGAAAGGAAAACCTTTATTACAGACTTGCAGTTCAGAGCTTTTTGGAAGCAACAACTCAGCAGGGTAGTCAATAAGACTTGTAAATCCATTTACTGCATGTTTTAGATCAATTTCACTCTGAGTTCTTGTGCAACATTTCAAACCTGCTGAATCCCCAAGACATTCTTTTCCTGTGGTGCCTTTAGAATAAATCTCTCAATCATCAGAAAACATTGCGTGTTTTCCTTCAGAGCTATGACTTGCCACTGGTGTTTTAAGCACTATTAAAGCTAAGGAGCTGAATGTTGAAAATAAAGGAGTAAGAGATCTTCCGCAAGTTCCTTCCTTTCTCTCCATACTGTTGCTTTTGTCTTATTTTCAAACAAACGACTGATTCAACTTCTTGTTATTGTTCTTTTTTCCACTGCCAGGTCTTAATTGCAAGCCAGCAACACACTGCCTGCATGGACAAAATTAACAATGCATCAAAAATCAATAAAAAATACTTGCAGTTTTTAACTTCAATTCACTTACCTATATTTAGCTTTATGAAAAGTTATGGCTTGGCAAACATCTTACGAGGGTCTAGTTTTCCTTGTTTACATCCAAATCTGCTGTTATTGCCCACTGCCCTTCAGTAACTTCCCTGAAGTTTTGCCTTCCATCCATTAGGAACACTTCAAAAACAACAGGTAAATTTGCTACAACAGCTGTTAGCTTTAGCTCCTCTCCCCTAGATCACAATATGGCAAATCAAATTCATAGAAGGTGTTGGTTACGAGTTACTTTTGCTTCAATGGTTCAAGGGGGTTTGATTCATATGATTACTTTGAGGGGCTTTAAGGGATGAAAGAGTTATTGGTCTGTGTTTGAACAGTGTTTGAATATGTGCTACAGCTCAGAGTAAAACCACCCAATGCATGCAGAGCTGTAACACCCCCAGACTGATGCATGCACGCACCCATAACTGTAAGGATTGACTTAGATTACAAACTGTGTGTTGCTGTTAACTCAGGGCTGGTTAACTACACCCAGAGGCAGCGTGAAGAGGGGCAGAGGCTGGAGTCTGAGCTCCCAGGGCCCGGCAGGGTCACTGTGAGCTGCAGACACCAGGCGGGTGCCATGCCAACACGCTCCCAGCCGACTGCAGGCAGCTCCCAAGGAGCCGACCTGCAAAATGGGAATCACTCAGAAGGTGACACTACACTGAAGGCAGCCCATGGGTGAAGCTTGTGTATTCTGGAGGCTGCTTCACCTCTGTGAATGATACCTACCATCCACTTGTGATCGCTGGACTTGGATTACTGTTGCTGGCACAAAATAAATTCATGTTACATAGACCCACAGGTCTCTGAACAGCTGATGCTGGTCTCCGCTAGAGCTGGGTCAGCTTCTTCTCTTAAATAACACATTTAATTTTGTCCCCCATATTACATCTGCACACAGATTTCAGTGTTTTTATTATTTAGAATTATTCACTGAATAATGCATGGGAACATCTTGCAGACTGTTTTTACTTGTGAATGCTGTGCCACAACTACTCCTTGCTCAATAGCTGATTGTGTGATTGGTTGCCAAAGTCAAACAGAATTTTTTATCCCCAGACTAAGAAGTATTTTCAAGTAGCATGTTTTAAAAATGAGAATAATCAGTCACATGCACTTTTTCCAATACCCAGAACATTTCCAATTCCTTTGCACATTCTTAAGAGAATAAATTTTATGTGTTTACATGTGCCATCAATAAAATGTGAAACAAAACTGCAACTGTAGGTAAATAAATAAAGTCAGCTCTTAGCCTAGTGGCAGAATGCTTACCTAGGAAAGAGAAAATCTGTGTTCAGCTTCCCTTTCAGCCTTAAGGCAAATGCAGTCACATCCCTGCAGCTCCTGTAGCTCCATTCCTCCCCGGCTGAGTCTTCCAGGTAGGGACATGCTTTACCTTACACTTTGAAAGTTTTCCTCTTGTGAGTCAAAATTATGAGTTTCCTGAAGCTAGGGAGTGGCAGAAAAACCAAACCAAACCAAACCAACACAAAAAAAACCTACAAAAAAACCCCATCACCACACCAAAGAAGGGGAAATACCCTAACCAAACAAAAAACTAGCCAACAAAACAAACCCAAATCCAATCAAACAAACAAACAAAAAATCAAAGTACCAAAACCACTAAAATCAAGAAAATCTGATTTTGTCACCTTATAACGTGTCTGATAGGAGACCTAGACCCAAAGTCCTTTTCTGGAGGAGCCCTCCGAGCTGCAGCAAGGAGACAGTGGCAGAGGGTAGCACTGGCAGGGTGAAAAACACCTTCCAGGAGGCAAGACCTGCTCACCCCAGCACAAAGGAGGTCACTACACTCTGTGTCCTGAGGGGATGTAGAACAGCCAGGGTACAGCTCTGATTCAGGCAGTGGGGAGGAGCAGGTAGAGAGGAGGATATCTGGCTTAAGGTCTTCTGCCAGTTGACTCCTGATTGCTGCTTAGCCCGTGTTGGAAAATTGGAGCTGTGTTACTCTTCCCACTGATTGACCAAACAGGTCCTGTTTTGGCTCTGAAACAGCCTGCTCATAATGGACACCTAGATTTTTAGATAATGCGTGGCCTATACAAAAGTCCCAAGCTCTGGATCTGGCCCCTTGGCCCTAATTTCAATTACTTCCCTCTTCTGGAAATAATTCTCACGTGACTCTCCCTGGCAGCAGAGAGGAAGTGCAAGACATTGTGGGGCCTCAGAAGACCTGATAGGAACCTGGTCTCTCACCAGCTCTGTGTGTGCTGTGTCTCTGAGTGCATTGAAGGGGACAGGGGAGAACTCCAAGGCCAGAGACAAGGAAACGTATGAGATAATCTTTCACATTTCCAATGGAAAAGTAAGGTTAACTTTGCAACAGATACCTTTCTGAAAGGAGGGGGAAGGTCTTCCACAGCTGCTAGAGAAACAGGAAAGCCAAAGGTGATGAAATGCCAGTGATAAGCTGTGAAGGTAAAAGTTTTATAGAGAGGGAGAAGTATAAGCAATATTTGGTGGGTACATTTTTATTATTAAAAAGAAACAAAACAGTGGAATGTGACAAACCCCAAATCCTGTGCAAGATGCCATGTTTTTTATAAAAGTCATTGATTTTTAGGGACCAGGGGTTTCACTTCAAAAACTTATTGCTGTTTTTGCACTATATCCTGAGCTTTGTTACCCAAAATGTCCAACTACACGAGACAGTGACAGAGAGAAAGAGATATTGAAAAACATGTCTGCATTTTCTTCTCCAAGTGTGCTTGACTCATTTGAACTCCAAAGTACAATATGGTGTGAGTTTTTCTGTCCTGAATAACAACTCACATGTATTTTCCATTGTCTCCCTTCACCTGTATCCACTGAACAAGAAATATTGAACATGAGGACAATGCTGTGCAGCAAAAGATTCTGTCAGAGGAGGAGAGCTACCCAGTGATTTGCCCTTGCAGCAAATCCATATCCACAGAGATTTCATGGTATTGTTCCCTCTGTCATTGGGTGGGTTTCTTTTCACAGTCACACTTTTGCTTTATGGCAGTTAGTCCTTCCTTCTGCTTCTGTGTTTTCCTCCATTTTTTTTTTCCTGCTCCATCTTGGCTTACATCTTCCCTTCTGCAGTTTGTATTTCTCTTTGCTAATTGTCTTTCAGGAGGATGGGAAGTCTCCTGTAGGGAAAGGAAAGGTTCAACTTGACTCATTTCTTCCTCAAAGCTGATGGAATGAGTCATTCCCTGGCCATGTTGCCCTCCCTTAACCCCAAGAACCAGGAGAATAAGTTGGATAACCTCAGTTTTCAATATGTGCTTAACAAAACCATTCCAATTTTACAAGACTTTAACTGCTTTTTGTACAGACCCTAAAATCTCAGTGTAACGTAAGTATGGTAGTAGCTGATTCCCTTCTCCAGGGCTGCCACTGGGCAAGAGCCAGGAGAGGCAGTGGCCACCCCAGAGCTTTTGTTGTGGCTGAGGACCCCTTTCAGATGAGTGCCCCAGTAAAATGGGGACCGAAGGGCAAAGGAAATATCCCAAAACACTCCTCATTCTGCCTCAGAGACAGTGGAAGAAATCCCTTCTCCAGGGGCTGGGAACAATAGGGCAATCACAACTTACATAACTTCTGCTGGTGAAGCTACAGTGACATTACAAGGCGTGTCAAACTTATTGGCAACACAGAGCCCAGATCTCCCTTTAGCTGGAGGAATCCCACCCAGCCCCTTGCCACCCTCCTAGGATGCTCCAGAGCATTACCTCGAGCACATTCCTCCTCCTTTTTTCCTGGCATTGAGATGTACTGTGTGTCAGCATTAAAATGCAAATACACATCCAGGCCTGGATGCTCTCCTGCCCAGCTGGGGACATCAGCACTAAGGAGCTGCTTGAGCAGTGCAGGTTCCAGACACTTTGTTTCCCTTCACCGAGACAAGTCCTGGAATACAAACTCTGTGTGCAGAGATGCAGATTCTTTTAAATTGCCACCTGCACTTGCTTTCAAAACACAAGTGTAAAGGAATGTTCCCAAGTTCGGGCCCCTCAAGGCTTTCATTTGAAGACAGCTCCTTGTACATCCCCATTTTCCATCTGTAGCACAAAACCCGCCAGCTATTGAGAAGCACCACCAGCAACAATATACACTGAAATTAATAAAATTTGGAAGAGAAGCAGCAGGCTCCAGCCTAGTAACTGAGCACAAGGCTCTGCCAAATGGCAGGCCTGGTTCAGATGAGCTGCCTTGGGTCACCCGCTCACAGAATCAGTGGGGCTGGGAGCTGAGAGCTGAGGCAGTGATCATCACTTCTGGGAAAGAGCACCGCACTCACAGCTCACCTGCCCCTGGGCACAGAAATTAGAGGCTGCTGCGGCAGAGCTCAAGATCTGGATGTGAACAGGCACTGCCAGCCACACCTGTGCCCCCAGCATGGCTGGCTGGGCACTTGACAATGTCACAGAGCTGTAGCCGACTCAAACGGCCTCTCCCTCTCCAAGGATCACTGAAGTCAAATCAATTATCCACTCCTGTTCTCAAAGCAGGCCTTTCCCTCGAGCTGTGTGAGTTATGGATTCAGTCAGTTCGTTGGTGACACTGAGCAGATGTTTTTTGTTACAAGTCAACCTAAAACACTTAATGTGGTTTCTGGTAAGGGAGCATTCACAGTGGATTAAAATATTTAATTCAACCTGAAAACAGCATTTCTTGGGAGGGAGTGGGGGAAGGAAAATTGTGTCTTTTTCTCAAAATTAGTAAAAAAAAAAAAGTAGAGAGGGAGCTGAAAAAGCTTGCAGTGGCTGCCTTAACATGAAACAAGTAAAGTTGCTTTACACGTCATTTTCCTTCCCAATTTTAATGCAGTTCCCTATTCAGCATGAGAAGAAAATGACTCTATGATTCATTCTCATATGAAATTCAAAGGGTTTAGAAATGTACCTGATTTTAGAAAGTTTCCTATGTTTCTACATAATTTCATTGCTCAGGCTAGTGCTCAGTTAGAAAGCTGAGCCCCGGCAAGGACTGCTGACCATGGGCAAGGAGAGAAATCCCAGGGTACAGTGTGGCCTAACAGCAGTGTGCAGCAGGGACTGCAACCTCAGAATAGCTTGTGCAGTACTGGATGGGGCTGAGGAGGTGGAAAGAGAAAGAAAGGAAATTGGGAAGTTTAAAGAAACACAGGATGTGCACGAGGCACCAGCAGAGTGAGTGATTCAGTGTGATTTTCCAGTAATGATGAAGTTGCAGGAAGGGTCAAGAGGCAACACCCACCCACAAACTTCCATCTCCTGAAACATTCAGAGAGGAGAGGGGTGATAGGACTTGGGTCACAGATTTGAGGTTAAAGTTCTCATCTCTAACTAGCATGGCCAAATGAAGAATGCATGAACAGTTTTCCTGCCTTGATGTCTCAAGAATCTGCATTTCTGCTCTTTGTGGAGAGATGTTCAGCCATATGTACTTCTACACCCATGAGAAAATAAGATTAGACTTTAAAAAGCCAAATAAACCCGTTACATTACATTACCTGTTACAGCAAATTATTAACAATAATAAACATACTACATCACTATATGCCTTTTAATGGCATGCACAAATGAGTTCAGGATGTATCCCTGGTTACCTCAGTCCTGAATATGATCTAAGAGCAGGAGCAGAGTTCACAGCCTCAGCCAAAACAGCCAACAGGCCTGAGATAGGCCTGAGGCTTGATGGTCACTGAAGAATGTGCAGCACAGCTGTCTAGTCAATGAATGACACTGTAGACACAAGAATTACATCTTTGGAGTGTTAGAAATACGAGCTCTTGGACAAAATTTCAGCAGGAAGATGGGAAGGATCTGGAAAGGAAATTGTTGAGTAGAAACAGAGGAGGAAGTTTGAGCTGGGGCTGCAAAAGCACAGTAGCCCAGTAATGCCAAACAGTGTTGCTAGTCAGGCTGGGCAGCTGCATCTCAGGCTTTCCCTGCTAGCAAAAACCAGAAGGAGTACAGCATGAAAACATGCTCACTCCTGTCCCTGGGCCTGCAGCAATGTGAGCTGTTCCTCCAAAATTATATTCCTAAATTCTGTCCTACCTTCTGGACTAAAGTCATAACTGGTTTGCCAAAGGCCTATTTGCACCACCCTTGCCAAGGGATTCTGTGCAAGTCATTGTGATACAGGTCTGTAGTCTAAGCGAAGAACAGATGCAGAATATTTAATGTTGCAGCAGAAGTATAAATTTTAGGCAGTAAGAAATATTTTTTATCCTAAATGTGGATAGTATTTCAGTAGACTAAATAAGAAAATATCCTGGCAAGTAAAGACTAGAATAAAAGATGCTAAAAGCAGGGTCTCAAAAAATTGTTAGCAAATTCTCTACTTCAAAGAAGTAATGGGAAAACTAACTACATCATCCCTCTGCCATTGCATACAAAGAGTCCTTGTATGGGATCAGTGAATAGGCAAGTGCAGCCAACCTTCTTGCAATTGCCTGCAAGTTAAGAATTTGGAAGTTGGTGGAAAATCTAAGATTGACTCTAAACATTCACTCACATCTGGACTTCAACAAAACAGCCTAAAGGAATCATTGCTCTAAATTTTAAATCACAGTGAACTTGGACTTGAGATGATCTATAGGAAAAGGTCAGAAAAGCTGTAAATGTTTATTTCCATGAGCTTAAATGAGAGCTTTCAATCCTGCTTTTATACTTTAATCTATGTTTTCATTCAAGTCTCTGCAGAACCCTTCTAGGGCTTTTCTGTCCTAGGAAATCTTTACCATGCATGTACTGAAAGGCAATGTATGTGGCATATAGCCCATAAGGGACCAGTGTTGTGAAATCTGCAAGCAACTGCATCACAATTGCTAACTCCAGCACAACAGCAGAAAAACCAGCTGGGCAAGACAGGAGAAGCTTGGACCCATTCAGAAACATTAACTCTTTTGGCAGGAAGGCTAGGGGCTATCCTGCTTTCAGCAACATATAATGAAAGATACCTCAGCTGTTGAGAAACTATGAAGAATATAATGGACAACATAACTTAATGTGAATCATGTTAAAGACCGTGCCCAGGGGATGTGCACCTGGGAAGTCATCATACTGCATGGCATGCACCTATTATTTGGGAAGGGAAAAAACTAGAGGAAAAAAATGAGAATAGGCAAGCCAGGCCATTATACTCCTCTCACAGCAAAGAGAAGTTAGTAGATTCTGAGTCACTTGTGAAAGATGGCAGAGACTTCAGTGGCAATGGGTAAAAGGGAACATTTTATCTGTCATTTGAGCTAGTTGGCTGAACATATTGCAAAACACAGACGTACCTGCCCTGCAGCATGCATAGGAATAATTCACTAGGCATGCCTGACCTTCATCTGTGCTCACTCTAGGCTTTAAGCAGCATTGCTAAGCTGTGTTTGAACTCTGCTTAAGTGGTTAGTGATTTGTATGGCCAAACTGCCAGAGTGGGAACCCAGCACCACGAAGTGTGCAGGAATTTGGAACAGTTGTGTCTAAAGCCAGGTGAAGTGTACACCCACATTCTTGAAGCTAGCTGCTAAAATCATGTGGTTTAGGGAGAAAAATAATGATGGGTGCCATGGCAAGGTCAAATAGTAACAATGACAAGTGCTTGTACATCTGAGAAAGAGACATTTAAAAGATAAAGGAACTCTGTGTTTAAACTGCAAGGGGATGAAAAAAAAAACCCTCACAAAACCTGAGTTTAACCCTGGTCACACTGACAAAACACTGGTTTTGTTCTCCTCACAGCACTATTCCATATTACTTGCTGTGTGCAGTTTCTTGACTGAACCGAATTTTGGAGTAATTACATAACATACAGCCCCAAACTACCTCTCCAGTGACACCTACTTTTGTCTGAGCCCAGTTATTCTCAGTGGCTTGAGTGCTATTTAAAAGGCCATAGCAAGCATACTTGGAGAGCAGGTGCTTTCTGGGGTTTAGACCCATGACAGGTGAATTCTTGGTTTAGTTTTCTCTGAACCCTCATCCTCCTTTTTCCATCCATGCTCTAGCACATGGAATTCCTGGTCTACGAAGCAGAGCAAGTAACCTGCAATGCAGCAGGAGGAAGAAAACAGTGAGTGTTCATGCCACAAATGTCAGGTTGAACAGGATCAAGTCCAGGCATGAATGGCTGCATACTTTTAATTTGTTAAAGTGATGCTGCCTCTCAGGACTATTTGCCATTCCCAGTTCAGGAAGGTACATGTTTGCTTATTTAGGCTTGCATGCAGAAACGAAGTTAATAGGTAATATGTGAAAAACAACTACTCAAGTTGGCTCACATTTCCACAATGACTACTGAATACAGGTAACAACTAGTTTTTTAAGCCATTGACTACTTGGTTCCATCTGGCAATCTGTTACATAACTATTCCAAAATTCAGTTTCTGTGGAATGCTTCTCTTTGTAGTGGCTAGTGAAAGTGAATGATGGCAATATTCTCCCAGGTCAGAAGCAAACCTCACAGTGCCTACTGTGAATTAAAGGGGCTCTCAGGCTGCAACAACAGGTCCACAAAGCTGAGGTGCTGTGGCTAACACTGCTTATCAGCTGGGGCATCTCCAGTAAAAAGAGAATGGGTGTAGGGTGAAAGAGAATTGGAATGGTTTTCAAATAAAGGTAGAAGTTCTTAGTATTATTTTGCTGGACAAGACTAACATCTGTTGACTTGAAAGAATGAAGAGTTTCATATCTCAAGCATTTAATGCCAGATATTTGCTGGGATTTTTATCTTAGTACAACTATTTATCGTGGCTCTAATACTATATAAAAGACTGTAGCAACACATCCCCAGGAGTTTCTATTACTATTTGGCTTTGTAGTTCTTTCACCACTTCAGATGAATCATGAACTTCTTCAGATGTGCCAGAGGCATTCCATTTCCTCAACTGCAAATGACAAACGATGAATAATACACATTGTTTACTTTTTTCCCCACTCTGAATTCCTGTGAGCTCTCCAATGACTCCAATTGCTGCATTTGATCTGGTTTTCTGCGTGTGTCCTGCACAATGACCATGAATCTCTCAGATTTCATGCATGAAGATCATTCTGTTTCAGTGCCACACATACTGTATTCTGCTCATTTACTCCAACTGTGGAGTAAATGGGGTTTTCTTTCCCATTTAAACACACAGAAATATTTGAAAATAAGGGAAACGTTATATGGAAATAATTATTCATTGTTGAACTTAGGCACCAAAGTAATTCACTGTTGAACTTAGGCACCAAAGTAATCATGAGTAAGCATGGAGCAACACTACTTTATTGGTAGTTTGTGCTGAAGACTATGACTTCACTCGTTTCCCAAGCTAAATAAAGCTAGTACAAATATCCAATCATTCAAAAAAGTTGCAAGCAATGTTTGTGGCAATTATAAATGAAGTATTTTTACTCATGCTGCATATTAAAAGAACATCAGTGGAGGAGCTCTTTGCATTTTGGGTAGGACTGGCTGGAATAACTGGAGTCATACATCAATGCAACCAAAGAGAGGAGCTATTTATTGTCTTGCACTCAATGGAAGCTACCATGCAAAAATTAGTTATTAAGCCAGTAAGACTGCCCCAGTTCTAATACAAGTTTCAGAAGCTTGTGTTCCCTCTTGTCTTTCTGAGCACAGTTCATATCAGTCACAAATCAGTGTAACAAAGCAAAACTACACATTCTCCAGAACACAGCCTAGGGGTCTTTGGACATGGCTCTTTTTGACTTCCTGCTGTGGGAGGAACTTCTTGGGTGCAATCAGCCTCCTTTCCCTGTAAGATCTTGGCTGTTGGGTCATTTATGGGTGAGCACAACACCCGCAAGTGACAGAGACACTCCTTTGTCTCATCCTGGAAACCCTTAAGAGCTGAAGGTTGTGCTGATGGTTCTTTATCTTAAAAAATGATACTGCTGAAGGTTCACCTAGGAATTGATTATACTTCAGCAAAAAGGGTATTAAATAGCCTATAACATCCTCCAGCCTGTCACCACCTGGCTCAGAAGTCATCACTAAGGGCAGCCTCTGCTTCCTCAGGTGAGATTTGTAGTCATCTTCAGGAAAAGTAGAGGCTCCTGTGGGGATAACTGCTGGGAACAGTCTCTTGTGCACATGACTTTAACCAGAAAAATTCAGGAATGACCATACATGCTTCAGGTCAACAGACTTAAAAACATTTTGAGAGAACAGACAAGATTCCTCAGTTCCCGCAGGTTCTACAATGCCATATTTAGTACTGAATACAACCTGTAAGAAATTTGCTTTACCTCTAAGAACTTTGCCAAGGGAGTGCAGGGTGAGGGAAAATTTCCGTTCCAGCCATCCTCTTGAGAAGTCATGCCAAGCTGCTTCTCTCATGTCTCAATCTTGCTGTCACCTGGAAGACTCCTGTCAGCACTCAAACCAGGGAAATTCCCAAAGCTTAAACCTGAAGACTGTCCTGACTGGCTGCCCTCTGCTGTGTCCTGTGGATTACAGAGGGCTACCCTGGAAAAACAAAACACCTGATTAATTATGCTAATTAAAAAGCCTCTACAAAGCAAACCATGGCACTTTTTTCCTTTTCAGAAAATGCCGCTCAATAGCAATTAATTCCCACAGTCAGTTCTGCTATGAGCTGAGAGCAGCATACAAATTGCCATAGTTCAGGAACAAGAGATTCAATGGGACAGGAAAGACTGGTCAAAATTAGCTGAAGAAATTACCTCAGCTAGGCCATATTTGAGGCAACTGATTGTAATGTCATCCTAGCAGAAAATGATTTAGAAGACCAACTAGTCATTCAGAGCAGCTTCATCAGAAGCATCACTTAGTTTTACTGAGCCCAGACTGTGTTTTAACTGAATTCCCAATCTGCATTTTAACAATGGACCTCAGAGGGGCACAGTCTGGGAATGTGGTCAAGGCAGAGGTCGTTCCTATCAATATTACCTGAGTCGTGTTGCAAACACGATAGGATATCAATGTTTTGTAACTATATCCATCATTAGAGCAGTTTCTACAGAGCAGATAAGATCAAAACAAAAGCTCACTGACCCTCTTGCATTTCAAGATTCCATTACCTTTATTACAGAAATCCCTGAATGCAGCTTACTTCCCATTACATATTTAAGTCCATGTTGTCTCTGACACTGTTTAATTCTCTCAAGATCTGGAAGTACTTTTTCTCTATACTTACTAATTTTACATGGTACGTTGAGACAAGTTAATAATAGGATCCAGCTCACCCATTGTCCCACTGCTGAGGAACCAAAATGCATGGATAGCAAACCTAGTGCTAACAGCAATGCTATTCAGATAAAGTTGATTTTCTCCAGCTGTGTCAGAAGGCAAAACAACCTGCTGCTCCTGATCCCTCCAATTTTTTTCTGCTCTGTTGAAGACAGTAATCAAACTTACAAGCATTACAAATGTATAATCTAATCTTCCTTCCAAATGGTACATAAATTGTTATTGCAATTTACATGTGAGGTTCATTGATACCACATTGACACTACCTGTGCAGTGGAGACATAGACTGATTAGCCAGAAAATACTGCCCAGCAGAAGCTGTTCTCCTTCCTTGAAAAGGCTCAGGAAGGAAAGGAGCCACCAGAGAAGTGCCATATAGTTTTAAATAGGAGAATTATTCTTCTTTCTGTCAATTCCAATACGTACTCTGAAGGCATAGGTGATTCAAGGAGACATGGGCCATACTGTGGTCTTTAGACACCAGTGTAATAAAAACATTTACCTGACAACTTCAATTCAGGTATTATTAATTGTCACAGGAAGCCACAGAGCAGCTTGCAATGAGTGATTTATTTCAGTAACACACCACTGCTGTATTTGTGATTAGTCTAAAGCAGAACAGTACTTTTCTCATCATTATTTTCAGTTCTGAAGTTTACTGATGTAAACTCCCACCATTCACAAAAGTACAGCCATGTGTAAAGACATACCACACTGTTTGCTTTTTGTTTCCACCTGAGTTACATTCTGTGAGTTCCCTTCAGGATACCATTAAAGCGAAAAACAGGCCCCTAACCTGAGAAAGTCATCTCTCACTGGGGCCGATGCAGAATGAAGGCAGGTTAGAGGAAAACCTAAAAAAACCCTGAGTCTTTAAAAGCAAAACCTAATAAATAAGATCACAGAGCCTGAGGATTTTGAGTTAAATGTTCTGGTGCCCTTTTGGAGAAGAAAGAGTATTAGATCCCCATGCATGAACTGCAGACTTTTAAGAAGATGGTGACTTTGCAGAGACTGTCTAGGTTATGCTCCAGACTACTGCTCTCACCTGACATTTGCACCAAGGCATTCTTCATGCACACAGATGAGAAATCATAATTAGAAGTACTGCAGCTGAGCCCCTGTCTGGGTTATTGAAAGGACAGAGCTGTCAAGGTCATGAACTGAGGGCACCTCTGTGCTGTCCCAGCTTGTGTCCTTGGCCTGAGGTTCTGAAGGTGGCTTTGCTCCCCAGTCTGCCCATCAGCTGACTCAGCACCCGCCTTCCCTGAGCCTTCTGGGGCCCACTGAAAATTAGGAAGTTTCTGGGAGGTTGGCAGGAGAGATTTTCTATGAAAGAAATTGTGTGATACTGCACCTCCATCAGAGGGGAAGGCAGTCCATCTTCTATCAGACTGTTTTGCACTGCCCCAGTTGTAAAAAACCACTGATGACACCACAGCTCAGAAGATACAGACAAATCACCTTATTTTCTCTATCTCTGGGATTTTCTTTTTTAATTATTGTTTTAAAATTGTTTCATTTGGAAGAAGACCTTGAAGATCATATAGTTTCAGCCCCCCTCCTCCAAAGGACACCTTCAAATAAACCAGGTCTTGAACACTTCCAGGGACAGGGCATCCACAACTTCCCTGTAGCCTGTTCCAGTGCCTCACCACCCTCACAATTTTTTCCTAATATCTAATCTAAATTTCTTTTCTCTTCCTTTTTTCTTTTCTTTTCTTTTCTTTTCTTTTCTTTTCTTTTCTTTTCTTTTCTTTTCTTTTCTTTTCTTTTCTTTTCTTTTCTTTTCTTTTCTTTTCTTTTCTTTTCTTTTCTTTTCTTTTCTTTTCTTTTCTTTTCTAGCACTTCCTGACTATCTTCCTTCCTATCAGCAGCTGGTTGAGCATCTCACCCCAAAGCAACATGTTCCTCTTTTTATTTCCCTGTGAAACTGTGGCCCCAGAGTCTGACCATGAACTCCCTGCCTTGTCTTGGAGCCTCCTCAGGCATATTTTTCACTCCACAGTCAACGTAGTTTCATTCCACATAGTTCACTTGGGGCACCAGGCTGCAGTGGGCAGCTGGTGCACACCAGGAGACTGTGACAGAAAACACCATGTTCCGTGGGGAACAACAAGGAAACACAACAATCAACCACTGAAAAATATAGGTTGTTTCTACACATCATGCACAAGAATGGAAAGACTGTGGTGGTGATCCCAGGAAAGGCTCAGCCATGTCCAACAGCACTCCTGTGTTCAATGCTGCTGTTTGTGCTGCTTTGCAGAGCCTGTTATCCCCTGGGATCACAGCTCAAGTCCAAACTCTATCACTTCACCTGGGCTACTGATCTGCTTTGCCATCTCAAGTGTGACAGACAAGCTTCACCCCCCTGAGCAGCTGTGAAATGCCGCACTGCTCCCCTACTCCAGTCCCAACCTGGCTGCAGCTTGCTATTAAAAGAGAAGGATCCAGCCCAAAAGTGATCCCAACAGTTTGGGTGAAAGGTTTTAGCTACAGCCAATGTTAAATGTCTATTGTTGCGTATAAGAAAGTTAGAAACCCAGTAAAATCTGTAAGAAAATGAGTAAAATGCATTAATGACTAAAAGTTAATTTATCATGGGAGGAATTTTATCAAAAGCAGGTGTAGTCATTACACCCAGAACACAAAAACTAGAAGAGTTGCTTCATATTTGGCTTTATTTCGGGACATAAGAAGTAGGTAAGAAGCTAGAAAATATATGCACTGTATCACACGCACAACAGAAAAATTACATGTTTTGAAAAGGGCTGTCATTTCCATATTGCAATTGTAAAAACTTTCGGATATCAAACACAGTACTTTGCTACATACTGGCACCAAATGAAGTGTCAGACAACACCCAGGGTTTCTAAGATGCCACTGAAGATTCAATTGGTTTGAAGAACAGAAACTACAAGCTTCACTTCAGGCAGAAGCCAGTATATCCACTTCCAGAAAAAATGTATCTCTTTTAAACCCTTTATGATGGTGACTGTTAGCATCAAAATGCTTAGGGATGTGTTACTATTTTCACTATAAACCCCTGCTTTGAAGTGTTTTATAACTCAGCTATAAACAAATGGCACTTGCAGGGACAGACACAATCTTCTGTTTCTCTATCAGGACTTTAAAGACGTGTGCCTGCACACACACACACATACCTAAAGCAATGGTGGCATTCTAGCCACCTAATTCTGCAGCCCAAAATTATCTAAATGAAAAGAATTAATTGTCTTCAGCCTCTGACATCATAGCTCTTTACTTTCACTGCTCTCATGCTGTAGTCAGTTATAATTTGTTTTACAAACTTTAAAAGCATCTGCTGCTAGACAATAACCACTTCTTCCGAGGGCTCTAACATTACTGCTGTGGGAGCTTCACCTAAGGAGGAAATCTCCCCTTTTTCTCCCCATGCACATTTCTGAAGCAGGCCTGTAGTGAGCTTTTTGGTAAGCAAGCAAGCAGTAGTCTGAAAACCTATTTTAGCAGGCACTTAAAACAGCTACCTTTAAGTAAGAGAGTTTTTTAAGCACTTGGCTGAAAAGATACATTTGCAGAACATCAGTGCGTGAAACAGAGCTGCCAGGAAGCAATTTATTGAAGTTTTGTTTTTCACTCCTATTCTGCTTTTTATTTAAGCTGTTATAATGAAAACAAAAGAGATAAAATGAAAATTTCTCCATTTAAGAAAGCCTGGAGGTTCCCTCTCCAGCTTCCCTGGTGTACTCCCTTCAGTCCATATCTGAGATGTGCTGTGTCTCACACAGCCATGGGTTTCTCCAGGCAGAGCAGGACAGGCTCCTCCCAGGGCCCATCAGTGGAACTTTGCAGAAAGGGATGGGAGTGGGGATCACCCCAGCAGCTCCGGGCAGGTATCCCCAGGGTGATGGTAAACACTTTGCACGGGCTCCCACCAGCTGCTGAAGGAACAGGCTGTGCACTCCATGGGCTTCCAAACCCTCTTCATAGTGAAGTACTTTACGGAAGTTAACCATCGACCTCACAGTAACTATTCACACAGAGAAGCTCAGCTGTAGGATCCTGTATCTTACTACAACAGATCTAAATCCAAAGACAATTCCAGGCTTACATCTGGTCTTCATGTTGAGGATCCCTGCCACAGGACTTCTACTCATCCAGTATATAGGGTAACAATTTGTGGAAAAAAACCCAAAACACAGATGTATTTATTCTTCTTGAATTACAGCTTCCAGTGATCTGCATCTTGTATGTGCTTTCTGTAACATGAAGAGGGCTCTGCAGTTATGCTGCCGAACATTAAATAAAAGTAGCAAGCTGAAAACCACCACTGTTTGGAAAAGCTAGACATCAAGGATGCACTGCACTAGGCAAGGAATATTCCTTACAGCAGAATTCCAAAACTCTGTAATATCTGAATTTAACCACAAGTCCACGGTGTTGCAATTCAGTAAGTGTTTTATTTACTCAGAATTCTTACATACAGAAATTTGTCAGAACTGCTGGCACGTTGCAACATCTGCAGAAAGCCAAGAGCTGCACAGATGAGCATTCACTCCAAACAAAGGCAGCAGTCAGTCAGGCTCATGGATGGGACAAGAGGACCCAGGACAGGGACGCTGTAGGGAAAATCTGTGATCTGTGATGTGTCACATGCCATGAACAGCACAACCTGCTGCCTCAACCCTTACCACCATTTGTACAGTAGAGAAGCAATCAGTACTAGTGAAAAGAAGGAAGAAGCAGTTTCTCCAGGGCTACCTATGCCCATGGCTTATCAAGACATGGACTTAAGGACAGAAACAAACATGCTGACTCATTGTTTCGTTCCCCTTGCTGCCCTCTGTCCTTGCAGGATGTTCATGGATATGGGTATCAGCTACCCAACTCAGATGGTCCACACATTGTTCCACAAATGCTTCACCCAACTGCAATATCTTAAGAAAAGCTTTGGCCCATGGATAATGGCCATGTTTGGGCTTGGACACCAACATACACACATTGTCCCCACACCATGAGGTAAGTCTACATTTGTCTGAATTGAACACACTCACCTGTAAGTGCACACCTGAGTGGCAGCAAAAACAAAAGCACTGTAAAATTAGTTGTGAATTCAAGTCCTGATCTCAGCAGATACTAAAGCTCAGACTTCTGCTCAGAGCTCTCAATGCAGCTGCACTTCTCAAGCACCTATCCAGATGCTATAATTGTCTTTCATTTTATTTCCTATCACCAGCAAACAGAGATTTGGGACTGCTGCTGGTAATAGATAACCTAGATGTACTGTAAGAAATGCAGGGTGAGAAACGAGACAGCTCAGTGTGATGGCCAATGTGGCAAGCATGCCAGGAACATGTTGTTCTCCACCTCAGCAGCGCAAACTAGCATAAACTAGTGTTTTCATACTGGGCTCAACAGTCAGTGCCATTTCAGTTCATCCAATTAGATCTCCCACACACACTCACAAACTACACACAGAACATTTGGGTGCTAAACTGGCAGCTAAAAGACAAAATCATCCTGTCTGGTTTGCCTGAACTTTTCTAGGAGTGGAGAATTTGTGCCTTGGCAGTGCGTATGCTTAGTGACGGATGCACCTCTAACTCTCACCAGTAATTACTGTTTTCTTGACTTTATTCCTTCTGATGGAAGACCAAATGTTGTAAATTATTGCCTTACAAAAAATTGCTTTTTAGCTTCTGGCTTTTATTGCCTGAATTTGCTGTACAAGGAAGTCCAAATGCTCATAAAACGAATGACATCAAACTCTGATTAGTGCCATACTGCTTCCTCATGAGTGGTGGCCACTTCTTCCACAAATGAGAATTCCACATACAGCCCATAATTACCTCTGAGGTGCAGTAACTTACAGTGTTAGGCTCAAGGTTTCCCTACAAAGTCAAACCAAACCCAATCTGGACAAACTCTACTTCTACACTACCATAATGCAGTCCAGCAGTTACAAGAGGAACATGGTATAACATTGTAAACACCATGTGACTGGTGGGATTAAAAAAAGGATAGGGAGATAAGGAAAAATTCCTGGATCACTTCAGATGGAGTGATTGCTGGGAAAATGCAGGCTGTGAAACCAAAGCCACCATGCAAGAGTTAATTAAGTCTTTCTCACATGGACTTTCCTTCACATAAAATACTGAGAGGTTCAAAGCAGATGAAAACCCTTGAGCACAGCCTCCCTCTACAATCACCACTCCATAAAGCAATGCTTCTTTTTCAGTATTTTGGTATTGTTTCACATTAAAATTTCCAAACATGTCTATTAGGCTTCTCAGTTTCTCATATGATTTCGACAAAGAATATGAAAGACCTGCTAAACTAATAACTATTTAGTAACTAAATAACTAATTACCAAAGGCCTTGTAGCACACAGTGTTTTAAAATTAAGACTCCAGATTTTCAAGAATGGTTGGAGAGGCTCATTTTTCAAAACTTATAAGTCCCCAGAACTTGCAGCATGACAGAAGTGGAGACAACCTCCTGAAAGATGTAGAAAGTTCAGGCTGCTGGAGAAAAAATACACACTGAGTAAGACATTTGTATTGACACAGAGGATTGGTGGATCAAACACATCCTGAGTAACCAGGCAGAGTATTCCCATGCTGCATCTATACCATACCTGGAATCAGTCATGAGGTAGCTAGAGAGAAAAAAGTTTTAGACTAAGAAAACACCACCCAAAAATACCTCCTTACCTCTCTCCCACCAAAACGAGCTGGAGAAGGGTGATGGTTGTCAAAACGGTGTTAGTGACAGCTGCCTTTCACACCCTCATGTTCACACTGCAACAGGCAGAGTTTGACAACATTTCTCCCCAAGTATATTTGCTCATTTCAGGAACAAGTTAACATGTCTTCCACTTTGGTGTTTATTTGGGATATTTTTAATTAATCTATTGATATACTAAACATGTTTGAAGTATCAATTAGAGGCACGAAAGACATAATGTTTTCTTCAGAACCCACAATTTCCATTAATTTAAGTGACCAACTGCTGTTAAGAGTTTTACAAATGGGAATTTTCTGGGACAGCATTTCATGTAATTTTCCCTGTTGCAATCTTGCCCTCCTGAATTGGTTTGGCTGTGCTCTCAGGGTACCTCAAGACATTGGCAAGACGGCCCAAGCAGGGCCAGCCTCTTTCCCACGCCCTGCTTTATCAGAGGGGACAGAAGGCTTCAGCAACACCATTTGGTAAGAGATGAGCTGCCACCTGCCTGACTTTTGTCTGGACACTGGAAAAGCCAAGAAATACAGTGTTACAAGTAGGCATTCTGCTGCTTAATGCAATGTAGATCGTCTGGAAATGAAGGCCACAAACACCAAATGATTTTCCTGCCCACTGACCAGGCAGAATTTGGCACTACGCCTCTTGCTACTTTTTTTCCTATAACTAACAGGCTTCCCAAAAGTGTCTGCCAACATTAGCCTTGATGTAATTCCAGCAGCTTCACCAGAGGAATATTTAGCTCTGTCTTTAATCACCCTCATCCATTTTTTGACTTTCCAGAATCCTTCTATGAACAGTGATGTGCTTTTGATGCCTGAGACACCAAACCAAGACTTTCCTGTGGTCAAACAAACAATTTCAAGGTCAGAGTGGTAGAAAGGCAGACAGTGCTGGTTTTGCACGTCAGCTGTGGCTGCTCCTTTAGGCCTCAGTGAGCTCACCAGCCCCTGCATCAACTCACCCCTCCCATTCACTGCTCCAGAGATTCTTCCAACACCATGGACCAAGGTTACCAACCAATAGCCCCGTTGCTCATTTTACATCATCAAACCACAAGTACAACACCTTTCATGTAAACATTTTTCCAAACACAAAGCTCTTTAAATTACATATGCAAAAGGACAAAGGCTAAAGAGGAAGAAAAAGTTCTCAACAATGAAATGCATTTGTCACAAAACTCAGCAAAAGATTACTCATTGGGTGGTTTCTTGATTGTGGTACTTGCTAGTCATTACTGCTCTCTACCTAAAGAGCTATAGAAATTAGTCAAGGTTGGCTTTAGAAATAACTTGTGTTTTGTAGTCAATATATGTTAATAGAAATCTTAGATCCTATAACCTTGGAGTTGTCTGCAAATACAGCAGCTGATGTAATTTTCTTTTTAAGACAGACTCTTTTTCTCAGAGCACACAATTCTCTATTTTTAGTAAAAGCAGGGATACAGACAGCACCGTAAAGAAGTATTGCAAACATTTCAGCTGACAGGTAGGTGCTACTTGATGCTGACTGCCCAGGGTGTTAGTGAAGGCAAGACTTATCTCCCCATGTGCAGTATGGAGTGTACTCTTCTCCAGAGGAGGCAGATCCCAGCAACCTCTTCTCATAAGTAAAGCTGTCAGACACTTTGCTGACTCTCCAATTAAGATTCTTAGAAAGCTTTTCATTTCACATTCAGTATAGTCTTGCCTGTTGCAATGAAAGGGTCTGGCAAAACACTCTGTGGTTTATGCACCTTGTTTCCCCATTTATCCTTGCACAGAGTACATAAACAGGGCGAGCATTTCAAATAGTGGAAAAATATTTGTCTCTGAATACTCCATCTCTAGCCAAAACTGTAGAGCAAGAGGATACCTTAAGGTATCATACTTCTGAATTCAGGTAGAGGTACCAGTTACACTGCTATTTTTCCAAATCATATCCTCCATTAAAATGAGATGAACTCCTAGAACTTTTGTTTTTAAAGCAGAAATGGAAGGTTGTATGATTTTTCAATAAAAGATCTTAAGTTTTATGAAATTGAAGGCATCTCAGTGAGAAAAAATTACTGGAAATTCACTCTAACTACACCAAAACTTCCGTGTAAGCAGCACCCCAGTTTTACTGCACTTACTTACTTGTTACTCACACCCACTTACATGAAAATCTGAATCGCTAAAAAAAAAACCAAAACAAATACAACACTGAAAAGAAAAGCTTGAGCTAATTCGACAGAACACCAAAGAAATATTAAAGAGTGACTTTCAGACTTTCGAAAGCTTCTAGCAAGAGCCCTCAGGCTTTTCTTTTTTCGGTGTATTCCTCCTACCTTCACAAACCAAGGGCAGGACATATTGAGACATGTTTATAGAGACTAGCCAAGGCTCTGGTGTCCCTGGGGGCTTGTAATGTGGTAAACTGCACTGCACAGCACCAGTGCAACCACAGAAGAGATTTTACTCAGTCATGAAAATAAACTAAATAAAATTCCATTAGTTCTGCAAGAAGCAGACACATGCTTGTTCTAACCAGGTGACAACTACCATGACTGCGTTTAATTCTAACGCCTGGTCTTCAAAGAGGCTTCAGGTTTGCAATCTACATAATCCAGAACTATCCTTACTGTGGCATTATTTGTAAAATTAGAAAAAAAAAAAACCCACCTCAAACAACTATAAAAAAAAAAGCAACCATGCAGACCCTATTACAGAATGGAGTGATACTTCCCTCTTTTCCTTTGTGGGCTACTGCCCATGACAGATAATTCATCTAGGATGAAGTAATGAACCAAAAATGTAATGGGAAGTCAATACTTGGAAGGAATAGAAGTCACAAAAACGTCACAGGAATGCTAGCACTATTAGGCTAGGACATCTCAGCTGTTAGCAAGACTTGGTAAAAGACTCATATTTTACATGACAAGTTGTACAAAGATTCAGACCTTTTCCTTCTTAATCCTCAGTGATGCAAGCCTCACTGTCAGAATTCATGGTTACACTGGTATCTCTGTTAGTTGCTTGCTGCATACTAATTCTCTTTTCAGCTGAAGATACTAAAAAAAAAAACAAAAAAAACCAACAAAACAAAGGAATTGAAGGTGATCAGATCAAACATAACATCAAGTAACATTCCTAAGATGATTAAATGGTGGTAAAGCAGAAAGCTTCTCTTCAATTTGCAACCATGTCGTACTGCATTATTCTCCAAGGGCTAGAAAATTCACACAATTCCTATGGAGTAAGGGCTTCAAAAAACAGAAATATCAGCTATCAGCTGATGAGCAAGAATGTCATGCTGAGTGGAAGGAGCTGCATGACTCAAAATACATAAAACACTTTAGAAAAGCCAATCAACTAACAGGAAGAATTGTCCTTGAATACATCTGGAGGATGACCATTCTCAACTTCCATGGTCACCCAAATAATCCAGAGTGGAAACACACGCACACACCCTCCAGGATCCTACCAGGACGGTATGTCAAGGCTTACTGTTTGATGTACAGACCGCACCTCTTCAGACACAGGCAGTATTTGGCCCCCTCTCTGAAGTACCAGGTCTTCTTCCACCAGCAGCTGTGAACACTACCACTCCTCAGTGGATTTTTGAGGAACACAACATTTATTTCCTGGACTTGGTGGTCGTATTGCATACCACCACACTGCAGCGAAATCATGAGATGGGCAGTCATGATCTATGAACACAATTCAATTCCAGTAACAGACACCATTAAAGGAAGCAGAATCAACTTTCAAAAAACTAATTTTAATCAAAACAAAAAAATTGTTGATCATTAACAAGTTTATAAAACAGTGATTTAGTTACATAAATAAATTGATATCAGTGTATCAAATCTTAATTACTTTCAACTTCATGAGCATGTTTACATGGGTGATGAAGTACAACCTTT
>VXBN01012325.1:160975-178604 GCA_013397395.1 Sinosuthora webbiana
TTTAAAACCAAGCTACTGCAGCTTCAAGTATTTTGCATTACATAGATTTTTTTATAAATTAGTTAATGTTATATTTTTCAATATTCAGACATATACTATAATATATATACAGTACAATAAATGCTCTCATTCATTTTTTAATTTTTTTGATAAATCCCTGAGAATGTATGTTGACAGTTGCTAAGTTTCCACATGCACAAGCATTGTGTGCCATGCTTCTGGATGAACAGCACTGCAAAGCCACGTGGTCAGCCTTTTAACTATTAGTATTTCATTTGTTGGTTTGTTTAAATATGCTGAAATGTAAGGATGAGTTACAAAGGAGTAAAGCTGAATCCATTCGAGGTACTTATCACAGGATGGAGGTGTTTTGTTTGGTTTTTAAAGCCATTGCAATATATGTTTGTTTTTGAGGCTGTGAACGTATACAGAAAGAACAGGAGAGCGATGTGGGCTTTTGCCACTTGACAACATATACTCAGTGTAAACCAAACCTTTTTTAACCTCTCTCTCATACAAAACAGAAAAAAAGAAAAGAAAATTAAACACACAAACTTTCACAACATGACAGTTTAGTTTGCAAACTCAATATAACTATACACATATAATACCGGTGTGGCTCTGTTTCTTTAAGTTAAAAAGGATACAAAGGCAGGCTCAAGTAAAAATAAACCACCCCTCCCCCCCAGATCCCCATTTACGCATTTTCATCATTTTCATCATTTTCATCATTTTCATCAACCAAACCGTTCACGAACCAGCATCATCAGTTTCTTTTTGCCTTTGTAGATTTGTTTTAGGTTGTCAATAAACTGTGTAAACTGGATGTGACCATCATGAGCCATTAGGAAGGTCTCTCGTGCCTTGCTGAGGAACTCTATAAACTCACTATAGTGTCGTGGGCTGATGTGAGTGAGACGAGAATGAGTCGTATTAATGTAGGCTCCAATCGTGGCATCCAAGAGTTGCCGTAAAGGGGCTTTGTCCAGCGACATGAGCTTACCAGAGTTCCTTCTTCCATGGAGCCCCACCATTCCAGGAGTGGTCAAAGTACACCTACGCAAAATGTCCGACAGTACTGTTGCACACTTGACACTTTTGACCACCAGAGGTATTATAGCTGCTAGCTCATTTTTCCCAAGGGAGTGGCTGAGCGCACATGCCCACAGAACGTCATTAATGGCAGGGTGTGTGTCCTGATTGTAACTCAGGTTGAGATGTGTCATGGCCAAAGTGGCCAGCTTGTAGGCCCGCATGGGGTAACCACGGTGCTCCATGTATCGTGCTATGGTAAAAAGCTGCGAGTAGCTCATGCCAGCTGTAGCAGCATCTAGAACGATTTGGTAAGCGGTCTCAAAAGCTATGTGATCCTTTTCACATAGGGTCAGTGCAGAAAGGGCACAGTTTTGAGGATCCTTCATGGCACACTGTAGAGCAAGCGTCCTAGCACTGCCGGCCAGCTTCTCCTGCTGATGGCAGTCCAGATGTAGACGGACGATGGTGCTGTTGGACATCACTGTTGTAGCAACAATACTAGTGGCTTCTGTTGGAGGGAAAAGTGTAAACCAGTTTTGCATTATACTATCCAGTGCATAAACACCTGAGGAGAGAAAGAAAGGATTAGCCACAACTGATAAAACCCAGCAGATAGAGATGTTCAGCAGTAGATGATACTTCCCACCATGTCTGAGGGGTTACCAGTACACCCCAGTCCCAGCAAGAAGGGCTCACAGACAGCATGTCTAAAAAAGAACATTGAAACCAAGACTACTGAGCAAACTCTGCCGCAATCACATAAACCCAGAAAATAACATAAATAGCCTGCAAGATAAGTTTTAATCTCCTGTTGTGACAGCTGAGCTATTTTACTTAAGACAATTTGGATAAAACCTTCTGGCTCATTTTGTCTCATCATCTCACTCAAAAGCAGCCCCCACCTTGCACACCAGGGCAATTGCAACCTCTTTTCTCACTGTAAATCTCAAGGCACAGCACATATGAAAAGTAGGCAAAATGTCTGTCTTAAGAGAACACCATGGCATACCTCAGCAAAACTTACTAAGCATACCTTAAAGCAATCAAATTCTTAAGTACATGATCATCAAGATCCTTATTAGGGAAATACAATGAGCAATATGAACTACTGGATATTGTATCTCTCACTGTCACTGTATCACCAGTGTGTTTGGCAGGCGGAGGAAACACTGACTGATAGGTTCCATAAACTGAACCTAGAGCTAACTGGAATGCCTTATTGCTAGAGGCAGTTTACACACATTTGTGAGCCCACCTAAACCACACACAGAGGTCTTCATTTTCTCTGCAGGATTCTGATGCTTCCCATGCACCCTTTCACTCATTTGCAGCAAACCAGGATAGCCAGAGAATACAGTAACTTCACTTAAATAAACAAATTCCTAGCATTACCATATTGATTCTTTACTGTGTTGATTAAGTCTCAAGAGTACTCTGCACGACATCATAGGTTCTTTACAGGACACTTTTATTAGCATATGTAAACCAATTTAAAGCAATTTTAAACCCCGTATTTTATTTGCTGAGATGCAACTGCACAAAATAATATTCAGGCACTAATATCTGTGAGATAACCTCAGCAAAAATTATCTTAGCAAAGATATAAAAGCAATAAAACAAGAGCATTGCATGAAAATTTGCAGACACAAACCACTTTCTGGCCAAGGGCATACAAAGGCAACCTCTATTTCCCCATGCTACTGACAACAAAATATGGCCAGCTAAGCAGAAAGCAAAGAATAAATTAATATAGAGAATAAGCAGCAGCAATCCTCCAAAGTTCTGAAACTAAAAAAGCATATGTGCAATACAATCCAACTCAAATATATGAAGAAGGAAGAAATAAAACAGAAAAACATGTTCTCCTGAAATACCTTTACTGACAATTAAAATGGCTCCACTATCGTAAGTACCTAGATTGTTCCCATTAGCATTGCTGGTGATTTTTGATTATTTTTAACAGCTATACAGCTTTCAATGTACTCATCTTCTTTTTCAGACCCCTGTATCCTCATTTTGAAGATGGTAAACCTTAACACAGGAGGTTTATGGGATGCCTCATGAAGACATGTGGGAAATCTGTGGCAAAGCCCAAAAATGATATGAACATGCTACCTGAGAGAGCACTGTTCTCCCACTTCTGTACTGAGTATTTTGGGTATTCAGTACTTGCATATGGGTACCTCCCATAGGTTATGCATACCTACACCTTATGGGGGAAAGAAGTCACACTGCATTACTCAACTATTGTCTCATTTGCTTTGTGCCTAAAAATACCCACTAATCACTGCCATAATGTGTTCTCACCAAAGGAATTTTAGAGATGAACATGAAGTGGGAGCCATTTGCAGAACTTGGGTGTTTACAAGGAAGATTAAGCCCCACAAGAGTAGCTGACAAGAGAAACATTTCAGAACATACCTACTTCTGTTGCACATGTTACCAACCACCTCACCATTTCCCGCCGTCGCCAATTCAGTGTTGACAGCGTCATCCGCATCACCTGTTAAAAGAACACAAACAAAATAAAAATTAAATTGAAAACCAAGGCCATAGACAAACACACTGGAGTTAAAAATGGTAGCCTTTTGTCCTCTCCACTCCATTTCCTCTTTTTCAGCTGATATGTCAAACAACTTAAAAAACACTGTTCAGATATTTTGAACAGCATGCAAAGAATAATTCCAAGTGCATATCCTTCAAGGATAGAGGACAGAGACTGCTTTATCTGGGGGCAAGAAAAGCCCTATCCCATAAAAAAGCCTTCTCCCAAACAAGAAAAACTAACAATCAATTATTGGAATTAAATTACATAACATCTCCTCCCTCTATGCACAAGTTGGTAATATTGGTACTATGGGTAATCATTGTGTGATATTCCAGAGCATATAATTATTTTAAGTAGTCAGGTAGGAGATACTGAATACAGAAAACCTAATTACAATTAAGTTGAGGAGAAAAGAAGGGGGAATCATCTGTAGGCCACTAGAGACAGTGCTGACACTGTTTCTTGCAGAAAAAGCGTTACTGTAAGAAACTACACAGCTGGGAATGACTACCAGAAAACTGGAATGCATCGTCTTTCTGGAAAACAAATCTTTAAGATTCTTAAAACGTTTTTGGTAAGCTTGGAACAGAACAGTGAGCAAATTCTGCAAGAGTTCCAGTTTGTTTGGTTTGTGATATTACTTTCACTAGACCTTGCTGAAGATACTCTGATGACACTGTTAACCACAAAAGAGTATCCATGAATACACTAATATCCAAAGTGTGCTGTTTCCATAGAATGATACTTGGTGAAAGCTTGAGGTGACACACAGGTCAATTTTAAGGATTTTTCTCTCTCTCACATAAACATTTAAGGCAAATGAAAAGATTTCCACAGTGACCATGGAAATATAAAAGCCTAATAAAGCATACAAAACCCTCAGATTTTTTATTAAAGATTTTAGTACTTTTCTTCAGCATGAGAAACAATTGGGAAATATACTTCCCCAGAATTCTTTGGAGCTTTATTTACTGAAGCAAAATAATAAATGGTTTTCTGATCTTTGTATGTTTTTTTCAGAATTCCCTGAAGAGGGATGGAGGTATTTATCTTTGTTGAAATGAACTGCATAAACTCTAAGATTCAAAAGTGTCAGGTAATATTACTACTTGGTTGTCTCGTTTTAGCTTGCAAAGTCTCTCCTCAGAGTCTGACAACTGATCTGCAGTACTCGTACACCTCAAGCACACTCAGATGTATCTGACTACACCACAGCTTGTGGAGTACAGGACTTTGATGAAGTGAGAGGTCTGTTGTCAACATGCTCTGCCTTAGCAGCTAGTCACTATGGTTGACCTTGGCTTTCAACAAACATGTACCAGATCTCATTCAGGGAAAAGGAAGAGAAAGAAAAGGAAGAAATCCCTGAAGACCACACAGAAAATACAGTGCATTTCTGTCAAGTAGAGTAATTTCACTTTCTACCCAGTCCTACACATAATCCTGAACCCACCACAGTGGTCCTCTTTCACCCCTGAACAGAAGAGCACAGTCAGCAAATGCCAACTCTGCCTTCCACCTGAATGGCACAAAGGGGCTGTGTAGATTCTTGGTCTATGTTTACCAGTACATTAAGCCTTGTATTAGAAAACAGAACTTAAAACCAAGTCCAGAGAGAGTCCAAAGGCGGTATCCTTTCCTGTGCTTAAAAGCTACATGCACCAACACTGCATCAAATTTTCTTCTTCTATTATAATAACACCAAATGAGGGAAATACCTGAAGGCCCAACTCCAGAGCAACTTTCAGAAGAGTGATGTCTGGCAAGTTGTCCATGAGTGTTGCTATTTTAAATGCATCCTGGGCAAGTTTGAAGATGTGTGAGGAGGAGTGGATATTTTTCTGGATGGATTCTAACACTGTTTCCAGTCTCCGAACATCACCTGCAAGGTGTAAACAGAATCACCAAAATGGAACAAGCTCCCAAAACACCCAGAGATCCATTATAACTGAGCCTGACATTGCTCAGTATGCAATGCATACTATATGCAATAGTATGATGTTTCAATTACACACACTCTGTTTTCAGAAACCTTCTATAACTAAATGAGTGAAAGATATGAGAGACCACAAACTCCTCTGTCTGAAGGTGTTAGTGCAGTGCAGGGACAAAAACCACTCTAAATTGTCAGTTTTAAAACTAACTTGTCCACATCTGTGTCTCATAGTCAATGTCATGTGTCAGGAGAACAAAAAGCTGTCCCATCAGCCTCATACCAAGCCCATCTAGCTACCAGCTAACTGAATTAACAACTTTGCTAGAAAATTACATGACAGATTTAAGCCAGTTCAGCTTGTTGTATCCATTTCAAACTACTGCCCAACTGTGATCCGGACTCCTAAACGCAAGTTCTATGATCTGTTTACCCATGCAATATTAAAAGCACACATTTAGTTGAGTACATAACTGACAGCAATGTACCTTTGGCTGCTGTTAGCATGGTTGATGCCAGTTCACACTGCTGGGATTCGATATGACTTAGGGTGAACCAGCGGGGATACCGGTTTGGAACAACGGATGCTATGTGGTGAGGGCGGGAGAGGTCTCCTGAAGGAGCTGTGGATTCCAGTACCAGCAACCTGAAGTAAGAAATAAATCCTCTTTCATTAAGTCACTATTACATTTGGTTGCACATGAGCTAAATTAAAGCTGCAAGAATTCTTGGTATTGTCTATGAAATATGCTTTTTCAGTTTCAGAAAAAAAATACTGGAAAACCACTTCTCTTCTTGGGTAATCTCAAAAGTCAAATTGCCAAACTTTCCTACATCAAAAGGCATTTTTAACCTATCAATATTTTATAATGTACCATAATCTAATGTTAGGGTCACAAACAGCAGTTACAGAGAAGTTTCCTTTAAAATTATTTTCAGACTCCATTTTCTCATCAAGTATTTATCAATCAACAACAGTGTTATCCAACAAGGAGCATTCATATTTAAAAAATTCAAATTACTGTGTTGTTGACCACTACAATCCAAATGAAGCCCAGAGCAAAGACTTAACATTATTGCCCTTGCAATACACTAGATACAGAGAGTACACTAACTACTCTATAAATGTCAGTACAAAAAACAGTAGTGAACAAAAATAGGCTTTTATTTCAACACACTTAAGCATAGTTTCAGCATATGAATAGTTAAAGAAATAGTAATAAGGCAATGTCCAGAAGAAAAGCTTTTCCAGTGCTTAGCTTCTTGATGTCTCTTAGTATCTGAGGTCTGTTTCTACCAGCTTTCATAGGCACATGATTTTCTAGAAGAAAGTGATCTGTGAGGATTGAGGAAGTTGCATCACTTTTGTCAACAAAACTTCAAAAATTCAGTGCATTGTGTTTTTCAGTGATAGATTATTTCTTATAGAATATGCACATTTAAATGTAAGTTAAATTTCTTAAATAAATACCTATGTTCTGTAAGCAGCTGTGGAGTATGTTTTTTTTTTATCAAGATGGATTTAAGTTCCATCAGGGTTTTTTTAGATCCCTGAAGCATATGATATATTAGTATAATAATAATATAGTATAGTAATATATTTAAGAATTTACTGAGAAAGGTAATTTTGAATATATGGGAAGGCATCTAGTAGGCACAAAAAAAGTACAACACACCATCCAAATAACTACCACACACATATAAGTGCATGAAAATATGAAAAAACCCTCTTGTATCAAGTCAAATCTATTCTCTAGCAGCACTAAGACACCTCTTTATAAACATATTCTAAAGCTGATTTTTTCCCAGCATAGAGTGAAGTTGCAGAGGTGCATTATAAGATAGCTTCAATGAACAGAAAAGATCCTAACAAATGAAGAAAGGGATTAGTAGGTTATGAGTAACAGTAAATAGACAAAAAACATGAAAGAAAGGCTGTTTTGGAGAAATCTTTTGTCACTTTGAATTTCACTGCCAGCTTTTGTGCTCTTTTGCTGTGAAAAGAAATGCTGTTGTGAATTGGTGGCTTTCACAAAATTTTGGCAAGGTTATGGAACACCAGAAAAGCACAAGTAGGTTTGGCATTCTTAACTTTTTTTTTTTCTCCTTTGAAACATGAATTATTTAGTTAGGTTTTAGCAAAGCTACCTTGTGATTAAACATAACCATTAAAGTCTGGCTCCCAAAGCTTGGCTGAAATTCAGGCTTAAAAGGGATCAAGTCAAATTAAGCCAAATATTCAAGTTCAGATTCCAAGTCAGCAGTCAACTAGGTCACTGCAGATCCACGTTCCCCAAGGCTGTGCTCCATATGTTTCAGTGCTGCAAGCAGAAAACTGTATACAGGAGTGACCACCAAGGACTGCACAACCCTATCCTTGCAGACCTGAGGTGCATACAGGAAAGGGTTTGTGGTCTCAGTTTCCATTTATTTCATATTAAGTGCTCCATACACTAAAATAGAACTCAAAAAATTACACAGCAACAGGTGTTTTTAAATACAGAGAGGTTAAATACTCCTGAGCTGCTGGCAATTGACCCATCTGGACTTATACGCAGACTGAAACTTAACACTTCTATCGGAAGAGCAACTAGCTGGGATCTTGGGAAATTAACTTCTTTAATAAATGTTGATGTGAGGAAAGAAGCTTCAATTCTAAAAGCATGACCAGCTGTAGAGATTTCCATGCAGCACCTTTACTAACTTCCAGACAGGTTTTCTGTCCTTGCCACAGCCACTTCCTCCCTCCCACGGACAACAAGATGTTCAAGTTTTCATCTTCTGACCTATTCAACCTCTCAGCCGTAAGACAGACATTCAAGCTGCATGTTTGCTTTATTCTTGTCCCCTCAAGAAGGGGTTTGTATTGGGAGTCCTTTATTCACTGAACTAACATTGTGGTGTGAATGGAAAGAATAATTGTCCTTCTTCAGGAGAATTTAAGAAGTGCAGAAGACTACAGACAGACATGGAATAGAAACTGTCTAGATCTGCCATCACCACAGTTTAAGACAGCAGTCCACATTTCTGAAGAGTGCCAAATATCCAACTACAACAAAAATAATTACCGTCTAGGGCTATCTGTCTTATAAAGTGATGAAAAAATGGAGGGAAAACACCCCTGATTGCACAGATGTCTCCTGTGATTTTACCAGATGGAAACTGGTCTATTTAAGAACAGCTGACAGCTTGAGATGTTTGATTGAGATGACATCTTTATAGCAAATGAGGGCTGGAGCGACCCAAGACTAACTCGGGATTTCATCATTTGGATCTTTCAGTGTCTTGATTGTTCTTCTAGTTGAAATAGGAAACTTCCAAAACAGAACTTTTCTGTTATGATGGTTTTCTGGGCAAATCCTTGTTCAAACAAAACTGCATATTGACTCCATGTTCACTCAGGCAGTCAGGAAAGCTGCTGATGGATGACTACTCCAGTCTTGGAGGATCATTTCAATAGTTTAGTTTAAGGAGGAAAAATCCACACAAACTACCTTTTGAAAAATACTTGAGGTAGTAACTGAAAGTAAATACAAGACAAAAGTATGTCTTATAAAATAATTAACTTTTTTTCCTTACAAAAAACCCAAAACCAAACCAAACACAACCAAACCAACCAAAGAAACAAAACGAAACAAAACCAACCAAAAGACCCTTATGTACCGAATTTTGTACTATCTTCCTGTTCTGAAATAATAAGTTATTGATGTACTCAGCTTGAGATAAAAGACGACTAGCAAACTTAAGTGGCTCAGGCAGCTTTCTGATCATACCTTTGAATGTCCTCAATAGTTCACCAGTAATGTAATTTTGTCTTCTCAATCTAATTCCTAAAATGCTAATTGTAACCAGTAAGTATGCAAGATCACTCTCCCCATTTTTCAGACTCTTCCCATAACATCCATTACTAGACACTCCTGGAATCAGGAAAATATGCAACAGGCTAAACAGACCTTTGGCCTGAACTGACAGCTGTATTTTGTCCTTATGCAGGGCCTCTCATTTAGTCCTTCCAACACAGGAATTATTTTCTTCCTATTTAGCTTTTCGGAGAGAGTAGATCCAGTATAAACACCTCCAAACCATACAGACACAACCTATTTGATGAAACTAAATACTCTTTCATGTGGATAGGATGTCCTTCAATCACTGTGCAATCACACTTGGTGATAATGACCAGGAAAACTCAAATTTTTTTCTTTTTTATAAACTAAGACTTGACTGCCTTTAGTATTCAGTTGTGTCTGTTCTTTGTCAACCATCAGCTACTAGGTTCTTGATAGTGAGCAGACAATTCAGATGGGACCACCTCCTTCTCTGCATTCTATGTGGACAGCAGTTTTATCACTGATCATTTAAGTCCTTGAAAACTCATTCAGAAGTCTTTTCTTAGATATCATTACCAATCTGACCTGCCCTAAACAGCACACACTGAACACTTCCTGAGAAACACCTTTTTCCTCATTACTGAAGACAAATGGGATGGAAACTAGACATTTTGTTATCAATGGACATACTCCATTTAGATCCCAACATTCACCCAGAAGAGGCTAAGATGTTATGAAGCACTAAAAAATGTAAAGGCTCTGATTGTTGAGAGTCAATTCATAAAGAAGGCAAGTGAAACAAACTGTCCTGCTGAGCAGACTAAGCAGCAAACAATCCTGAGAGTTATGGTGAAATACCCCTTTCCTTATTTCATTACCAATACCATCATACACATACAAACAAATGGGTGGGAGAATGCATGTGCTAGAGTGGCTTTATAACACAAAATCTTGTGCCCCAGGTGTGGGATTCTAGAAGTGTTTGAAATAGAAAATTCTGTTTTACAAGTCTAAAGAAAGGCTAATTGGACATTTATAAATTATCATAATATAGTTACTACAGCACCATTTACTATTATAGATGACAGAACCAAAACAGTACCTCCATGACTCCTCGAATGGAAGAATGCATATTTTAGAAAAAAGAGACTAGGTCTTGGTTACCAAACTTTGTCCCCCTTTCCACATCCATTACTAGTGCTCTTTTTAGGCAACTCATGAACACGTACCGCATGGCTCTCAGTGCAGTTTTGTATGCCAATTCAGCATCATGAGGTAGGAGACAGGTGAAAAGATACTTGGCAAATGTGTGCATTGGAACACTCTCTCGATGGATGACTTCACCTAAGCCACTATATGGTCCACCTGCAGGAGAGAGAAACAGAATGTCAGTCTTTACAAACTGCTAAACCCCAGCCTCTGAGCCTTTAAAAGCATTCAGTACACCTTCAGCTAGAAGTGGTATTCAAAGATAGAGCCTGCTGCACAAAAGGTGAAGCTACATTCCTATTTTTAGTGAAACAGGCAACACATCACATATACACAATGTGTTACAGTTATACTAAATACCGTGAATTATTTAGGGAAACAAGACAGACTGCAAATTGTATAATACTGAGCACACTTCCAGTGCTTATAGAAATGACAGAATAGTTACAGTATGCCATGACGCTCATTCAGCAAGCCTGGTATGCAAAAGTAGAAAGTCATAATAATTCTAGCTCTGCCTCCACACATCCACACAGTTATATTATGCACATCAATAACCATGCATCCTGTTGGTGTGTCACTGCTTTATCACAAATTCATCAGGAAAAAAAGAACGATGATCGTAGGAAAAAATCTTTAATTGAAATGACATGACCAATCACCACAGCAGCACCTGGATCACTCAAATGTCTCACATTACACTGGCATTTAAGCAACCTTTTGGTCTGGACGTGGTCACGACTCAAGTCCCAGGTCCCACCCTTGGGTCTCAACAACCCCAGGCAGCTCCACAGGCTGGGAACAGAGTAACTGGAAAGGTGCTCAGTGGAAAAGGAGCTCACGGTGCTGGTGACATGAGCCAGGGTGTGCCCAGGGGGCCAAGAAGGCCAATGGCATCCTGGGCTGGATCAGCAATGGTGTGGCCAGCAGGAGCAGGGCAAGGACTGCCCCCTGGGCTGGGCACTGGTGAGGCCACATCTTGAGTGCTGTGTCCAGCTCTGGTGCATTACTACACAGAAGACATTGAGGTGCTGGAGTGAGTCCAGAGAAGAGCAATGGAGCTGGGGAAGGGTCTGGAGCTGCTCCTGTGAGGAGCTGCTGAGGGATCTGGGAGGGTTTACCCTGGAGAAAAGGAGGCTCAGGGGTGACTTTATGATCATCTACACCTCCCTGAAACGCCCCACGCAACCAGAGACAGGATGAATGGAAATGGCTTCAGACTGTGCCAGGCAAGGTTTAGACTGGATATTAGGAAAAGCTTCTTAACTGAAAGGGTGGTTAGGCATTGGAATAGGCTGCCCAGGCCAGTGGTGGAATCACCAGTGGTAGAATCACCGTCACTGAAAGTGTTAAAAGTAAGTGTGGATGTGTCACTTAGGGACATGGTTTAGTGGTGAACACAGTGGCTGGCTTAATGGCTGGACTCAATGATGTTATTAGTCTTTTCCAACCTGAACAATTCTATGATGATAGACACAAGGTCAGACAGTGCACCAAAGCTGGCTGTTAATCCAGTATATCCACATGATTTTAAAAATCTATTTTATTTATGTGAAAACTATCCCTATTATTGGGGTAATGGATTTTCCTCTCTCAGTAAGGTGTAGATTTCAACTTGATAACAGCAGCATCATGATAGACAACAAAAACAATCTTAAATGCAACTAGTAACTTGCTGAGTTTCAAATGTTCACAGTGCATATGAATCCTATTCCTATGTTTTTCCTGCACACGTAAGACTGTTATTGCTTTTAATAGGAAAACGGTGTCAAACAGTTTTCTGACTTCAGTGACAAGAGGTTCAGGCATTAAATGCTGGAAGACACAGAACAGGAATCTTGTATTAAACATTACTGGACAATTATTCCATAGATAGCACCCAGCAGTCCCAGAAGCTACTACTACTTCTACTATGTCTCCAACCCATCCCACCTGACAGGATGGATGGATGGATGGATGGATGGCTGTGTGTGTTCACTTCTGTTTCAGCAACCTTTTTGACTGCTGCCTTAGCACAAAATGCAAGGATAGAGATCACTAGGCATGAAAAAATTCTGAACTCCATAGGCGGGCATTTCTAAAGACCAGGGCTGATTGCAAAGGAAATGTCAATGAAGATTTACTAGGTGACAGTGTGTCTCATAATCATTTGAAATGAAGTTGAAAGCCTTTCAAATCTAGCTGGCATTGCTTGAATGAAAGAAGCCATTTGTTTGTACATTTGCCAGTTGGTGGTCCAGTCAGAAACTCAGCCAGGACACAAAGAATACATGACAAAGCATTTATATGAAAATATATTCTGCCATTGACTTAGCAGTCAATCAAAAAATCAGAACAGTCCTTGCAAAACAGTCTTTATGTTGTGCTTTCCCACATGCTTAAATGGTAGCTACACACAGCATGCATTAATCTGCATTAACAGCATAGTAATCAGCTTAATATTAGATTAAGTTTTCTTTATTGTATCCACCAAATTTCAACTAAAATTTACAGTTGGGATGATTAGCATCTTAAATCACTGGACAGCTTTTCCTCCATGTAAACTTGCAGTTTCTGCCTAACATGGAGTAAACTGAACTACTGCAGGGAAAGCCAGATTTCTCATCATGCACACTAATGCAAGACAACTGCTGCACATTGCTCACAATGGTAATTTTTTTGGCAGCCTTATTAGCAGACTTCCTGCCATGATCAATTCTTTGCTACTCTAAGAAAATATTAAAAGAATTTCAGTGATTAAAGTAGTAAACTAAATTATCAAAGAGTATGTCAGAGAAATCCTGCCTTTTCCTCATAAAGCATCCTTACTAGTAAACAGATGCAGCAAACCGATTTTCTAATGCATAGGAATCCTGCATGTTAATAGCTAGATCTAGACAGTAGCTTTTCTTGTGCAAAGGCCATAAAGCACCAGTACAGACACACCATCATGGAAATCTTCCCTGTGTTGCAGCTTCTCTTCAGTTTCAAATTGAGGCAAAACCAGTGACTTAAAGCTAGGAACCCTAAGCAACATATTGTACCTCTTCCATAAAAGACAAAGTTTTAAAAGACGAATGTATCACAAAAATAGAACAAAACCTGACTGCTATGTAACAATTTCACAACTTACCCAGGACAGTACCACACTCCCCTTTTCAAGCGATGTGCATGCACTCAAAACCTGGACTATGCCTTTGGCTAATTTGTTCCCCAGAAGTTTTTTCTTCCATTCAAGAACAAAAACCAGAAAGACAACCTTGGAACCTGTAACATCGCTTTCTGAACATATTGCTTAAGTGCTATATGTTAAGCCTTTTTAGAAGTCAAGGCAAAAGTAGGCACTTAAATACATTTTATTTCAACACTGTCTAATTCCAAAACACAAACTGTGTGTCATCATCAGAACTTAGGCACAAGACCAGACATGAAGCCACACTATTTGACCAAATATTTTCATTTCCACCGATAACATAAACTTCAAAGGCAAGTAGTTTTCTCTATTTTCAAAACTAAAATGTTGCATTTCTGCCACAGCAATTATATGTGAATTTTCTGAGCAATTCACTTGGGCACTGTGGTCAAAATCTTCACACATTTATAAAGCTGCCAGTATAGTTCCTTTTGCAGAATTCAAGCAATACTTACAATTCTGATATCTGGGAACTGTTGATAACTTATGTGTGTATTACAAATTAGTTAGCTTCAAGTGTATAATCAGGTTATTGAGATTATGACACACAACAAATGTAAAAAAGTGTATTCACTTCAAAATTAAAACAAAAGGTTTATAGGTCAGTATACGCCTTATGTCTACAGTCATATGATATCTAAAGTATGCCAATTTTCATAAGAGACTTGATAAAAACTTTCATGGAGCTCTAAGCAAAGAAACCATCTGAAGCATGTAAGGCAGTTTCCAAAGGAAACTAGCTCTCTGTGCTTGTGTAAGTGGTGACAGTTTAGAGAAGCACTTAGCATCTATATTCAGCTACCTTCTAATAGGAAGACTGCTTGTTTTCGAAAAATCTTCACCAGAGTATCATCCAATTCAACTTCCTGTAGCTTAGAAATGAGCTGCTCCTCATTTCGACAAACCTTCTCTTGTGCATACAAGCCATCTGGCATTATTCGTTGCTGTCCCAGCCCTATCAATGCTACTTCCACAGCCAGCGTTAAGTAAGATTCCCCTTCCTCTAAGAACTTGTGTGCAGGCAGGTGCTGGTACTCCAGAGATTTGCATTGCCCCAGGTTCTCTGTAAGAGGTGACACAGAAAGGAAAACAAATCAGCAAACCATTTTAACCCATAATCTCCATACAATGCCACATACACAAAAGTTTCCACTGTTAGCATTGATTTTTTTAAATTATTAGCTAGTCTCAAAATACAACACTCCAATCTAAAATACATCATCTGATTCCACACAGAAATACACAAAAATAATTCGGTTGTAAATAACCCACTCAAGTAAAAATAAAAGTTTTCTTTTTTAAATCGGCACAATTTTAAAATAGGCAGTTCCTCCAGCTTTTTGTTAATAAGGTCAAAATCGCAAGATCCATTCCAGTTTCCTTCCCTACCCATTTCTGTATTTCCTTAAAGCCCTGAAGTGCAAGAGGAAGGGAAAAGTGCTTTTACACCTACGTAGATGTCAGTTGAAGCTATTAGAATTGTGCAAATGCAATAGGCCCCGGAACCCCACACTTTTAATATATGCTCTGTTTGCTAGCACTCTTTTCAGGCTTTTAATCTGTTACACTTGTGTTTATGATAAAAATGCATATTGTTAACATTAGAGGTCCTACTTTTAGTAACAATTTCAAGCAAATTCCACACAGGCCAAGCCATAAACTGTTTTAAATAGTGCTACCAATTCATCTGGCACTTCACAGATACAACATATGACAAAATGCTATTCCAGCTTGTAGCATTTTACAGTCTAATTTGGGAACAAAAAGTTGTAATTGTCAGATGTAAGGAGATGGGCAACCACAACAAATGGAAAGGCTGAATGCACTTGGAAGATTGCATATGCGTTTGCAAAAGGAAGTTACTTTTCAGCACACATTGTTTTTATTTCATGGGGCTGTTTTGGTTTTTTAGTAACAGCAGAGAATCTGATTTCCAAATTTTTTCATTGAAAGTTTTTCCACAACTGGTGGGTAAGAGAGCAGAAATTTATTGAAGAAAATCTAATTGAATAAAAGGAGTTTTGAGGCAAAGCCCCAAGAAGATTGTGGATGTGAATATAAAAGAGCTTCAGTAAAGTAACGAATCCAGTTTCTGTCCACACTAGTGGTGTTAAGAAGTTACCCCAAAGGTGGAAAGAGACTGAGAATAAAGAATTAATCAGTTAAAATCCTGGGGAGCAAATACTGAAATTGAAATGGCTGTACATATCCTATCCCTATCCTAAATTATATATCGATATAGCAACACTACCTTGCAACTCCTACCAGACTATGTATGTTATGCATCTTAAGTGTTTTCTCATTGCTTTGAATTACTATGTACACTGTAACTAAGAAATCCAATAACATCCAAGGCTGTACTTAGGAGCAGTGCCAGCAGGTCGAGGGAGGTGATCTTGCCCATCTGCTCAGCACTACTGAGCCCACATCTGAAGTGCTGTGTCCAGCTGTGAGCTCCCCAGCATATGGGCATGCTGTAGGAGATCCAGTGTGGGAACACAAAGATGACGAAGGGACTGCAGCATATCCAATATAATGAGAGTGAGAGAGGTGGGATTATTTAGCCTGGAAAAGAGAGGGCTCATGAGGATCTTACCAAAATGTATAAATATCTGATGGGAGAATGTAAAGAAGACAGTGCCAGACTCTTCTCAGTGGTATCCTGTGACAGGACAAGAGGCAATGGGCACAAACTGAAATACAGGAAATTCCATCTGAGCATAAGAAAACACTTTTTAACTATGAGGGTGGTTGAACACTGCAGAAGGTTGCCCTGGAAGGTTGTATAGTCTTCACTCTTGAAGTTATTCAAAACCCAAATGGACACAGATCTGAGCAACGTTGTGCTCTAGGTGATCCTGCTACAAGCAGACCAGGTGGACTAGATGATCCCCAGAGGTGCCTTCCAAACTTAGCAACTCTGTGATCCTGTGATTTCCTACAATTTCTCAGAAAGACAACAGTGCAATGTATGTGGAGAAGACTGCTGCTATGAAGTCACACTGGGTTTTATTTCAAATGTGAAATACGGAATTTTCTTCAAGAATGATTAACTGGTAACTTTTACTTGCTTTCTTAGTTTAAATGTTTTCTTCCCCTTGTGTTTTCCTAAGGTGTACAAATGTGAGTTGTTATACTATGGAAACAGTGGCTTTGAAACTGATTCGAAAAGGCAAGACAGAAATGTAAATGAAGAAATGTACCAGACTGCTGCATTTGCTTCATCTTACCCGTGAAATCGGAGAATCCATGGAAGCTGTCATCATCCACCCTGCAGGCTTCCATCAGGCTACCAAAAAGGGTGCCAATGGGGTCCAAAGGGTGTCCCACCCAGCCCTCAAGATTCGTTATTGAGGTTACTCCCCTGTGGAGCAGTTCTGTGGCAAAAAACACACACAGAGGAGGGAAGGAGGGAAAGAGAGCTCATGTTAGCCCATCAAAACAATTACACAAGTAAAATTGCTTAAAATGCCCTCAATACAGAATACAAAGTATTTCCAGTAGCTTCTGCATAGAAATAGAAAATTGTATCTTTCAGGGTGAATAAACTGCCCCTGGTGAATATGTAAAGGAGGAATAAAAAAAGAGAAAGAATGGAAGCCAAACTTTTTGAGCACTAGCAAAGTGTATTATGGGTCAAAAATTTCAGTGGCAATGTCTTTTGAAATCTCTTCCTTGATACTACTAGAACTCTTCTGAAAATGTCTGCTTGAAGAATTGCAAATTTTTGGTAAAGTATTTACAAAAATTTCCTCAAAAAGACACAGTACCCTTTTTTACATTTTAAAGTTAATCTGATGCAACTGAAATAAATGAAAATATTCTAAAATGTTCCAATTTCATAAACTTATCCAGCAGCTCTCTCTCTCTCTCTGCACCAAACTCAGGATGACAGTTACTTAAAA
>VXBN01012325.1:178614-189595 GCA_013397395.1 Sinosuthora webbiana
AAAAAAAAAAAAAAAAAAAAAAAAAAAAAAAGCAATCAAATGTTTAAAGGAGGTATACAAGAAAAAAATTTCTTTTAATAGGATCAAGTGTATTTCTGGTCATTGTAAGATTTTAGTCCACAAGTACCTTCATCAATATTTTTCTGTAGCCCTTACCCATTATGTAGTTGGAACACAGAAAAAACGTTAAGTGGAATTGGAGGAAATGTGATTCTGGTAACAGGTATTACCAATTCCCCAAATCCACGTCATATGGCAACAACTCCCCTTTGACATTCCCAGCTTTTTTCCTCCTAGACATACAGACACAAATAAACTCTGAGTGATCAGATGCATTATTGACTACCCTTTAAAAACTCTGCTTCTCTGCCTGTCACACATTAACTTGCACCTCCCTTCACTCTGTCTTGTTCACAAAGCGTTACTCATATCTGAGTAACCATGTGCATTAAACTTTTAAGTCCTGCTTCCTCCTATTTAAATGTGTGGGGCTACAAAATGAAACACAGACACACTGTCAGGATGGTAGAGATTTTTTTAAGAATCCATTGGTATGTCATATGAAAAAGCCCAAGTAAATCACTGCATTTCTAACAAATAGCACATACTGAAGACAATAGGCAGAAGTAAGGAATATTAGCAAGAAGGATTCATTAGGGTGACTTCTTACTGATTCACTTTGTTCTATTTATTCTTTATATTCTATGTTTATTTATGTAAGCCTACTTATAAGTTTCTCTTGTGTCATGCCAACCAAAGGCTTCAATCATCTCATTAGACACATTTAACTTAAAATCACACGAGTGGCTCCATGGACATCAGATCAGTCACATGAATAAAAGCTAAGCAAAAGCATGTGGTGTTTGTTTGCTGAACGAAAGCCTAAAGCTGGGCTGTAGCTGCAGTTTGCCTCTGGTTATACAGACCACCACACTTTACAGTATGAAAAGAGTCTTTCAAAAATTCCCCATGAGATAAAAAATATAAAAAGCAGTGAGTGACAACACAGAAACAACAAACTACTTTGTTTCAGGGCAGGATGGATCACATTTCACACGCTGTTTTTAAATGATAATAGAATATTAGGTGATAGCTACAGAAACTGCTCACAGGGAAAGGAATTTAACCGAGGTACTGAATGTCTACATGCTGCATGCTAGCAACTGGGAATGAAAAGGAGTACTATTACAACCAGCACACTTGCAACAGACTCTTCACACCTGACAGCAGTACGAACACACACACTGACACAAGCACTCCTTTCTTAATAGCAGTGTTCAAAAAACCCTTACTCCTTTGTTCCATGAGAAAAAAATACAGAGGCACACAGGAACTGCAGCTAAATTTTTTTTAGCTAGGTACATATCTTGTCTTCTAAATGCTCATTTCTGGGAAAACATCTGAATGCACACTTGAAAAATTTACATGTATGATTTCACACTGGTATTATTGATTACAATGCACGAGGATACACACAGTTTAGAATAACAGAGAAGATCTAAAATAAAATTTGAATGAAAGGATTAGTGTAACAGCTGAGAAAGTAATTCCAGTTTTTCCATGTGCACTCTTCTACTACAAAGCCACCCCCTTCTTCCACTGCCACTTCAAACTACAAAGGTTCAGAGCAGAATTATTTTGGGTTGCAAGGACCATGTGCCATAGATACTATATCTGAAGGAGAACACTCCTTCAAAAAAAACCAGTGGTAGTGTTCAGTGGAATACCACAAAATACTTCATAAAAAACAGTGTTGAAGAAAACCAAATAAAACCAAACAAATGCCAGACAATCAAACAGCCAAAAAAAAAAAAAAAAAAAACCCCACGCAAAAACTCAATCCCTCTCTATTCAGAGAAACTAAAATTTTAAGCATTTTAAGAGATTCTCTTGGAACACAGTGCCAAATTTGATGAATTTTTGCAGTTCAGACTTTGACTCGTTGTCACCCTCCACTTCAGGCTTACACCTCAAAATATAAAGTTCAGCAAAATTATAGATCAGAGAAAAAAAATTAAATACCTGACATACCAAATGCAAATTCTGTTCAAAAACCTGTAAAGAGGGTTTTCATTATACAACCAAAACCTCTGATTGGAATAAAGGCATTATCATGCCATGTATATTGGAGAAGGCTGATAAGAGCCCTGCACAGCTCACAACACAGTTTACAGAAAACCTCTGACATCCAGAATGTGACATTACCACTATCCAGACTGAAGAGTTAAAAGTCATCTCTTTCACTTTAGTTTCAAAACCAGTTTCCTCGTGTGAACTTCCTGGTGTTACTGTAAACTTGCATGCCCTTTGCCCTCCTCTTCCCCACATTTACCTTTCTTCTGAGCCCGGAACATTTCCAGCTGTTTCTGCTGTTGCCTCCTTAGTGTATTAACAACAGCTATTGCTAGCCTCAGTGCTTCTCGTGGGTATCCATGAGATCGTAACGCATCCACCCTCGCGCAGGCTGTAGGAACATGTTCTAAAACAGAAAAAATAATTGAAGAATAGCAATGCCTCCATAAATGCAATGGCCTGTTTTGCTAGGTTACTCAAAAGGGCTTTTCTGGTTCAATTTTCTTCTGTTTTGTTTTGTTTTTAAAACTATGCAAGAGAGACTTAAAGGACTACTTCTGAGCCAACATTTCAAGGGAGCCTCTGTTCTTTTTGCCAGGCTTTTCACCCATCTCCCCACCACCTCCCCCCTCAAAATAATGCCATAGAAAATGAACAAAGCACCAAGTCATGGAAACATCTTTCCGGTTTAGCCACTTACCATGCCAGAGGGGCCACCCCTGAGAGTCAAAGAGCAAGTTTTCAGTGTTGTCATGGTAACAGTAGTTGGTGTACAGGTCACTGCTGATAATGTGCTGTAAGTGGCTGTCCTGCCAGTGCAGATCGCACGCCTCAATGGCTCGAGTAAACACTGTCCGATGTGGCCTGTTCGATGAATCTGTCATTTTCACAGGTTTAGAAAGCTGCATCAGCTTTTACTCATCCATACATGAATCAGTCATTTACAGTATTGCTGTCTTGTGCCTATTCACCAAACCCCAGCCAATGGCAGTCTGCCTTGCCCCCTCTCCACCAAGCAGCCTGGAGATGACATTTCACATCCCATTATTACCCAAGAGCTCACACGATGGCCAATCATCTCGTGTTCAGAGAGAGATCTAGAAACCAGCATGGCTGATGGCAGACAGGACTTTGCACAGAGAACTGCTAGAGTTCATGCTGTTCAATAGGATGTACAAACCAGAAAGTATATGGCACTCAACCATCCCCACTGTCTCTCCTTAGATCCACAGTCATCAGAATGAAGGAGGGATAAATTGCATAAAAGATCTGTAGTTCTTCCTTCTGAGAAGTGACACTAACTTTGAGCACTTGTATAACTTTGTTGGTCATGAACATATACAAATACTATTAATAAAGTGAGGTCCTGAAGCCATGGGGGTGACATAATCCTCACTGGACATCTTACCGTGGCAAAATTTCTCTGGTGGCATTGGCACTACATCTATCAGTGTTCAGAAGTCATGTCAGAGCTATCAATAGCCTGCCCAGGTTGGTCTGAACATGATGAGTAAGCAAAATACTTCTGTAAGGGGTCATTTGCTGAAAGAACTTATGTTCCTGGCTAGCTGTGAAATTTAATAATGAACCAAGTTTTTTCCTTCACAGGTGATCTTGCATGAAAAAGAAACAACAAAAAATTAAGAGCAGATCTGACGCCAATCAAGAAATTTAAACCTCATTGCAATTGTATGCAATATATATTATTACTGATGGTTTGAGGATTATGACCAGTTTTACCTGCAAAAACACCCTGCACTTTGCCTAGTTATTAGAAGTCATCTTTGTTCAGAGGGGACTGTACAAAGCTTCTTCCAGATCTGATAATCACATTTTAGATTAGAAAGCATGATATCAAGTACAAAAAGTCACATTCTCCAAGATGGCAGTATTGCAGCTGCACCCTCCACAAATCTAGTAATGCAGATAGCACACACAGCACATCCCACAGACAGATGCTTCAGTTTCTCACATACAAGTTTAATGTAGTTTAAACAGATCCCTCTTTAAACAGCTATCAAGGTTTTGTAACTGCCAACAAAATAAAATCCCAATACCAGAAGGAATACTAAATCATAGTCAAGCAAAGAAACAAGAGGCTTTTACACGACATACTTCAAGGACATTCAATTTTCATGCAACAATATTTAGAAGCACCAAGTGAAGAGTTAGAAGACCTAACAAAACACAAATACCTGCTCTGAAAATGTTACAGCCCCAGTATAATAAAAAACCCACCTATTTGTTTTTCTGCAAAGAGAGTATTAGTATAACTGATGTTGGCTGGTCAGTCCTCAGCTAGAAAGTTACTTGTCCCAGGAAAGAGTGCAGAATTCTGCAAGGCTAGAGTGTATAAGATAGAAGTTATATTATATGTTGCAGTCAGTGTATATGTTTAGGCTCACCTTGGTTAGCATTTGCACCCTGAGGCAAAGCATTGGTTAAATTGGGCAGCTCATTTCCATGGTTTCCATCTTCCCAGGGACAAACATCCACACTGTTCCATTTTTTCAGCTGTTTTAGCCAACTGGACTTCTGCTCCAACTTGCAGTGAGGATTTAAGACTATACACATCCACAGAGCACCTGATTTTAAAGAAATTGCTAAATTATGTTTTCTATTAAAAATGCAGCAGCCAATGACTAATTGCAAACTTCTACAGCATATACTTTTTCTCCACTCAAAGGCTACACTGCTTGCTTCCCAGCTACGCTTAACACCACACAGACTGAATTCCTGACACAGGCGCTTGGGGCTGGTGTGGCCAATCTGAAGCAGCTGAAAGATGGTACCAAGCCAGCCTTCTCAATTAAAAGGCATTAGCAGGGCTTTTGTACTAGAAATCCAGAGCTCTCAGTGTATGGCTCATCAGACAGGAATATCAGTCAAAGGCAAAAAAGAATTCACATAAAATTAGAGAAGTTACGTTAACCAAGTTTTTCTTCTTAATTCTTGTATCAGAAGTGAATGTTGTTTTATATTAATGAGAACTATGTATCTTTCAGCTTCACAGGAACCAAAGAAGTACATTAGTAAGAAGCGCATTTTGTAAACATATACTTTCACACTCAGAACCCATCAGAAGTATTCATGTAACTCATTCACAAACACATCTGGGTCTCAGATAACCAGTAAGCACTAGTTTTGTGCAGTGTGATAGGAGTAAGACATTTTTACTTTGGTAATTTGCTTACTTTAGAAAATTTGTTTTAAAGTTTCTGTTTAGGGAGTTCTAAGGGAAGGTTATTTGTGCTGACATATCACACATAGCACTGCTCCCTGAGACTATATAGCACAGCAGGATAAATTCATCTGGGTGTCTAGCGGCAATTTTCAAATGGAAAGGTTTTTCTCTGAATCAGCTGTCCCTTCAACAGCTTGAACTTTGACAGAAGCATGAAGACATCTCAAAGTACTTTTTAGCAACAGTTCATTTGCTCATTAAGAATGTGCCTCATACACTAAAAGAGATCAAGAGGATATGCTTAGACTACACAATGTTCATGACAGGCTGGAAAAAAACAAAGAATAAAAATGCAGCTGGTTCTTCTATGATAATAAAAGTCTCACATTCTGGAATTCTTTTGCTAACTAAAAATGCACACGGAATCACATCACATTCATTCCTAAAATAACTCAGGTAGGTCACAGCACAGGAGCCAATGGAAACACAGCATGATTCTTAATGTTGTTTCCTGCTATTCAAGACTAACGTGTTAGGGGAAGCCATATCAAAAAAATCTGAAAACCAAAACACAATATGGTATGTTACTATTCAGAACACCAGAGAGACACTAAACTACTGCAGTCTATTACTGCAGTAGATAAAGTACAGCAGCTCTTCTGGGTTCAGGGAAGTGTCTGAAACGTGCCATGGTGGGGTGAATAAGGCCAATACCACTCCTAAAAACTTCTCTTAAAACCAAATCGTATCATTTTCTTTAGACACACTTGCCAGCACACTTCACCCTCCAGAAGGAGTCAAATTACAACTGGTTCTTATTATTAAGCATCAATGATTCAGTACTGCCCAAGACAGAATGACTACACTTCTTGCATCTGCAAAACAAAACACAAGATGCAGCACATTGGAAAGCCTTGGAGAACAGTTGTGGGCTTGCTTATTTATTTTCAAAATCAAATATCACTTGAAGGTATTGCACTGTACTTCTCAGCATCTAACAAAAACAAAAACACCCAAAAAACCAAAAACAACAACAAAAACAACCCAAAAAACCAACCAACAAAAACAAAAAAAAAAACAAAAAACAAAAAACCACCCCAAAAACAACAAAAAACCAACCCAAAAAACTCACAAACAAACAAAAAAATTACATCAAACAAATCACAAACCAAATAACCAACCAACAAAATCCAAACTGCCACCCTCCCCCCAAAACCCCCAACAACCCATCAGTGTGATACTTCGCAACCAGATTTCCAGTGTTTTCAGAAGCAAAAGCAAAGTGGAAGACCTTAAACCCATGTGATAAGTATTAGAATCATCCATGAAGGCAGAACACACTACTGTGTTGTACCATGCCCCTACAGAACACAGCCTTTTTTTTTTTCCTCCACGTCTGAGAAACACCACTAGAGGCAAGAGAATTCACCAGCCTCCTAAGGAAGCTCCACCACACGTGGTACATCTGTGAGGCAGGAGAGGGCAAAGATAACCCAAAGTACCAAAATTCTTTAAAAACATCTGTGGTTTCATGTGGGCAACCATGCCAAGGCTAACTACATTGTTAGAAGTCTCTGAAGTTGTAGTTGTCTCTGGAACTCAGGCAATTTTCATGTAAAGAATGAGTGTATTTCTAATAACTCCCTCACAAACCACTTAAAATTTCTACAGAACCCACAACTGCACCCTGCTCACTACAATTTCAGAGAAAGCTGCGTGCACATTTGAGATCTCAAACAGCTTTAATGGCTGCTGATTCCCTGCAGGAAGAAGAGTGTGAGACAAAACTCCTCCACCAGAAGACGAAAAGGGAATAGAAAGAGCTCCTGCAGTGCTACAAAGCCTACCACCTGGAAGAAGGATGCATAATGCCAATGACCCTACACTGTTCAATCTATTTGGATTTCTGGGTCTTTTTGGTTAGTTTGGGTTTTAGTGAAGGTAGGGGGTTTTTTGGTGTAATTTTTTTTTCTTCTCTCCTCTCTCCCTTCCTGCCCCAAGTGTGTGCATTTACCTGTTCTTATTTCTTCCGACTTTTGCTCCCTAAACACCTTCCCTCCCCCTTGACATCTGCTGCATTCTGACTATTTGAATTCACTGATTCCTGCCCTGCTCCTCGCACTGAAGAGTCTGAGGAAAATGTTCACTTGCGCCCAGACTTTATCATATGCCAACTGCAAAGAGCCTGCAGGATATTCTTATTTCACTCTGATGCTGCTCAGTGGAAGCCCCCTCAAGCTAGCCCTTAAATGTCACCACCAACCTGAAGGCCTACTCTGGTCTCAAACAAGAGAGTCCCTATTTCTGCCTGATGGCTCCCATTTGGGGAAACTGCTGGTCGTGTTTACCCTTTACTACAGATAAGGCCTATGGAAAAAATGAACAACAGCTACTCTTAATTTGCAAGAAAGGTACTGGAATCAATTTCCAATGACTTCAGCCCAGAAACTGCTGTTGGCAACAGTCTATGCTCCAAAGAAACCGGAACACATTCCAAAATACATTCCTAGCATTTTTAAGTTTACATGTTTGATTACATTTAATGTCACCAATGCAAACTACAATATGAACAAAAGTCTCATTAAATAATAATATTTTTTTAAAAACAGACACCAAAACCCCAGAGAGAGTATTTGTGTTTATAGACTTCTTTCCTTTCTAACAGATATCTCTCTCCTTCCTATCTCCTTTTTCCCAGATTTTTTTCCATACTGGTTCTCAGCAGCCTGACACATCTTCCCCCCCACCCCAAACTGCATGTCACTGAAACACAACTGAAGCTCTTGTTTAAATCCCTGGACTCTAACCTATGTCTTTTCAATACAAAACTTGTCACAGCACCGTGGAAAAACAATCACAATTCAATATACAAGAAATTTTCCCCAGAAAATAATTGGAAAATATGACATACTGCAACTGCAATTTGGTGCTAATTTCACAAGGGAAAGGGTATTAGAGCTGTCACACTACAGTGAGGAATTGCCTAATTTGATTCAACACTAATCTCCTGACCTGAAAAAAGGCAGCTTTGCCAAAACAGACCTTTGGTTCAGATAGACCTTCTTTTGAAAATGCATAGTTATCATTAATCTTTAGTGTTTGTCATACCACCAAAAAAAACCAAAAAAGGAAAAATTTACATGCAGGCCTTCCTTGTACATACAAGGGAATATCATTACTTTTATGTTTCTCTGGAGACATCCATACCTTTGAATTTATGGACTAGAGAGGGACATCATGCATTTACATTGATCAGGATTTAAATATGCAAACTGAAAAACATTAAGAGCATTAAGTTGCTGCAAAAGTAGACGTAGTACAGAACAGTAGGACAACTACACATCCTGTGTACACATGTATCCATAAAGCTAAAGGAAGTGCAAGGCATGTGTGTAGACGCTCCCAAGAGATTAAGCATTGCACACTTTTCATAAACCCCATTATATTTTACTCTTGCCTCAGTAAATGGGAAGGTGGTGATGGAAACAATTTTAGGGGGGTCCTAGGACACTGATCATTACTGAGGACCCAGCACACAGTTCTGTTCATCTGTTTGATTACACTCTGCTTTTCCTAAAAACTATCTTGTCAGGGCTGCTGTACAGCTGAGTTTGGGTCAGCGTTTCTTCATTCACAACACCTATGTAATCAATGGTTGAGACTTGGCCTTTGCTTCAGAATTTTACATTTCATATACTTTAGATCAAACACTGCACTTCCAAAATTAAAATATTCGAGAAACAAGTGCTGTAACATTTCTTTTCCCTTTCCATTAATGCACAACTTTATCTTAAAAAATAAGCTATAGGGGTAGCATTTGACCATTTCAAAGAATATGGAGCCAGGTAATCAAGATCATTCCCTTTGCCCAACAGACAAAGCAGCTTCAGCACCTGCTGTGCACTTGCCACTGTGCCCCACTTGAGACTAATCAATTCTATTACAAAAGCATAATCTTCCAGTATTGAAAGTGCCAGAAGAAAAACAACACTACCAGACAGAACCTATGAACGCTTTGAGGTACAAGTGTCAGCAAAGGAGTTTAAAGTGTTTAATCTGTATTTTAAACACATACCCACTTTCACTGGGACAGCCACTTGGAAACCTCAAAGAAGGTACTGTGTGGTGTTTATTGCTTCTGAATGAGAAGGAAAAGTGCCTTCAGAATACGGCAAAGCCGCTGCCCTACTCCAGGCATGGAGAGATCTCCACCAGAGTAAAGCATAATCACAAGTCCCACTGGAGACTGCTCCAATTAAACAGTTGTTTTTATAGAACAGTAAAGATAGGCGAAGTGCTTCAGGACTGTTCCCTCTTCAATTCGAGCATCAAGGAAAACTATTCTCAGCACTCAGTTGGCACCCAAGTTGCAATTTAATTCACAAAAATTCCTTAAAGCATTCTGGTTTCAGTGTTTAGCCTTCAGAAAAAAAAAGGTTTTCTATGGGTGCTGTTTTTCTTGGAGAAGAGTATTTCATTTTGCTCTAATTCACTCTGTGACTGAATTAAACTTTGATGTATTGGTCTTGACAAGCGCTTCACACTGATTGTATTGTGTATGATAGTACAATCACTCCACATGCATTTCACACTAGCTGGCTGATTAATGCAATAGATTACCTGCAGCACCGATGGCATGAGGGCATCACTGCCCTTCTGCAAGCTAACCTCCAGGCACGCATTTCAGAGAGGGGAAGTGTAAAACAGACAAAATAAAATGCCTAATTCCTTAAGTTTCCCTTTCTTGCTGCCTGCTGCCGCTACAAGGGTTAAAGGCACATGTCCATTTGGCAGAAACAGGTATTTACATATTGACATTGTATTCAAAGCTATCAGCAAACACGTGTTCTGGTTTCTGTGTCAAGCCACTACAAACTTTTGCTTTCTCCTTCTATGTTTTCAACTTTTAGCACAATGAAATAAGGAACTAACCACACACATCTGACATTTTGCATGAGTCTGTTGTTCTGGGTTATGACCTTTCAAGCATGCTTTAAAAATTCCTGCATCTTTGCAGACACTCTGCCATTTGACCAAAGGGTTTCAAAGGTTTTCAGAGAACAGCAATTTGCTTGAAAAGTGCAGTTTACAGTGTGTCAGTCAACTATGATCTCCCCAAGAGAACATTAAGGATCAGTCACATGTTCATTAAATACCCCTCTATGCATCTGTAGTACTCTATAACCTAACCACTGTAGCAAGACTATTAGTCTACAAAGCTAAAGGGAAGTATAAAGAATCTGCAAATGAACTTCACTGATTAACTTCCCTCATATTTAGAAAACTATTTAATCATTTGTTTACCATCAATCAACTGACAGCAAAAGCACTGCTAATACTAACATATATAGTACAAAAATAGTCCTTTATCTTAATATAATTCTTCACAATTTTAACTAGTTGCCAATATTTAAAGCTAGGTGGTGAACACAAAGTATGCTCCTGACCAAAATATGTATCAGATATTTTACCAATTACTTTACCTAACGATATACTCTCAAATGTATAGTCAGAGTCTATCTTCAGAGACTCCAAGAATTTTCAGTAGAAAAGTCAATGTGACTATAAGTGCATTAAGCTACTTCCATATAAATTATCCTTGAGATGAATGAATTCCTCTCAGTTAATTTTTTTAGGAATAGGCAAAACAGGAGATGTTTGTCCAACAAAACAAGCTATTAATAAAACAGAGAGATGAAAATACCTCTCCTTTACAAAAAAAAA
>VXBN01012325.1:189604-233365 GCA_013397395.1 Sinosuthora webbiana
AAAATCCCCCTCCTTTAAAAAAAAAAAAAAAAAACAAAAATGGAGCAAGTGCAAACACTCCCTTGCACGCTGGAAATTACAACTGCCACAACTATTCTCACAGAACGTCAATAATGCAGTGTAACTGACCAAAGGAATACATTCCCATCGTCTGATTTGAATTCCTTCCTACACTTCTGTTTCCCAAGTCACTTTTATCTTCCAGTCCAAACATAATTGCTGAGTTTTTACAAAAACAGCATTGCTTCAATTATAACTTCTAAAATAAGAATCTAGCACAGCACCTGGCTAGACAGTTTACTCACCAGCTACCACAATTCAAAATTCTAAGGTTATTTCTAGTTTTTTAGTTAAATTTCATTTAAATTCTTAATTTTTTTAAAATTTTTAGTTAAATTTTAGTTAATTTTCAGCTACCTTTTGTGGATTTAGAAGATACCATTCCCTATAAAATTTTTAGTCTATGTAATAGATAAATTATAAAGGATTTCCCTGGTCTTGATTTGACACACCAAGCAGACTGATATTCTTGCACCACTCAGTTCCAATTTTTGAGGGTTTTTTCCAGTATTCATTCAAGATTTAAAAAAAAAAGGAAAATAGCACAAGGCTAGATGGCTGAACCACAGGTAAATCTCAGAAATTAGTGAAGACTCAGTAATTCCTCCCCATGAATCTATCACTTCTCTCTAGCTCTGATAGTTACTAGAAGTGCCACTGAAAATTTGAATGGCAGCCTAATGTTACTGAAGTATGAAAAATAAAAAGTGTGAGGAAGGAAAAAATAACACTAAGTACCAGACTGCCTTATAGTAAAACTCTGTCCCTAATCTTTCCAGACATGATTCCACAGTTAGGGCTGCAATGAATTGTGCACTAGTTTCAATACATAACATTTTTTAGGACATTTTTAAGTAAGTAATTTCAACAACAGAGGAATAAAAACCACAACTGCTTTAATGCGGGTACTTAAAAAAACCTGAAGTACTTTCCATCCAACTGAACAGAACGGAAATGCAACTTTCTGTATGACATTAAAAATAAACCCCTCAAGCTATGCTTACACACTAAAGGTAATTACTGTGACCATTATTTCTGAAATCTGATAAAGCCACAGGATTAGCTCAGTTGGTTAGAGCATGGTGCTAATAACACAAGGTTGTGAGTTTGATCCCCATATGGGCCATTCACTTATGAGCTGGATTCAGTGATACTTCTGGGTCCTTTCCAACTCAGAATATTCTGTGAAATTACCTAAAAAAAACATTTTTACTGTCAGACTCTGGCCTCACACATCCCCTCCTCATTTCATATACTATTACAGCAATGTCAGTAATGGAGGAAAAAGGAAATAATCCCCGGAGAAGGTGGACAAAATCTATCTTTGCAGAACAGCAGCCTGGCTTCATTCACTGAGGAAATGAAGGTGACAGCATCAACCAAGACATTGTAGGGCCATGACAGCAATTTAAGTTGTCATCCATAACTCAGCTCTTAAAACAGCTAAACTGTCTTGTGATGCTAATTCTGACCTACTGTTAATTTAGCACCTCCAACAACAGAAATCATTCAAAGACACTGACATAAATTAACAGCTTGTTCTGTGAAAAAGCAGGTGTAACCTTAAGTGCATGACCTGAGGGTACATGTGTTTCATAAGACCATGACAGCTGAGACTAAACAATATTAATGTAACCCTACCTAAGCAAAGACAGCCTACTGGATATGATACAGTTTAAGATACAAATATGTGTAAGACACCACTCCACCTAGAAAGTCCCACAATGAAAGTCCAAGGGAAATGGTGCATCCAACCTCCTTTCAAACACAGCGCTTCCTACAGCTTTCATTGCAAAGCCAGAAATGCCCTAATGCCCTAACTGACTGATCTATATCTAGAAATTTGAAGTTAACTTTATTTTTACAAGTGCAGAGCATGGGTACTTTCTTTACCTTTACGGCAATACATGATGCAATTATAAGTGGGGATATTTAACAGTATAAGGAAAATACATATAAACTTGGCAGTCAAATTTCAAACTTAGAGTCTTGCTGTATTGTTTTATAAAAACCATAAAATACAGGGAAAAGTGAATGTCTCTGCTATACGGCTGACCCTGAAAAGGGATTGCATGAAGTATGCAGGTCCAGAAAAATGGTACTGGAGCACCAAAACTGTAATGAATGCTTAACTTTATCCATTCTTTTTCATGGCAGCTCTGGAATAATCATCAAATCTGGCACCAGGAAGGAATTTCTCTAGGGGCATCCTGGCAACAACCGTAGCTGCTTTTGTCCTTTTTCCCCCTCCACTTAAGCACTAAGCACAGATAATCTGTTCAGAACAGCTGGCATATCCCATTCATACAAGTTTGTCTCTAAATGCAAAGGGAAGGAATGCCTGAGACACAAATATAGACAGAAAATAGCTTCATTCAGTTAAGGTTAGAAGAATCTAACTTGCTGTTTTCTAGAGATGATTATAAATTTTTATCAGGAAAAATTCAGAGTGGTTTCCAAATTAAAAAAATAAAAAATATATTATTTAACACTTAATCATTAGTTTGCTCGTGGCAAAATGGTAGTTAAATCTCTCTTAATTAGTCTATAATGATTCCTTTCCCAACCTCAACATTTAGAATTACACTTCAGATGAGGAGCAAAGTGTTACTAATAAAGGCCCAGGCACGATCCATCAGGAAAGATATTGCACTATTTCTCTGTATCACATGACCTTGTAAAATGGTATCTCAGTTTAACTTTTAACACAAAACTGTATCGTTCTAATCCATAAAACGGTCAAAATATCAGTAAGCATGAAATCAAAACAGACTATCAGCCTGACCCAGCATTAAAAAGTGGTATACAACCGAGCAAAGTAGTAGTGAAAACCCACTAAGACATTGAGAACTACTGCAGCAAAGTTGTGTTATCCTCTCAAGAAATTCCTTTGTAGCAATAGTCCATTTAATATGCTAGTATATATTTAGTATATAACAGAAAGGATTGTACAAATGTTACTGGGAAGAGCTTTATCACATGAATGAGGCTCATTTCAAAACCATAAGAGGTCCTTGCACTTAGAAACTTTAGATTCCAATGGGTGGTTGAGGTAGAGAGGAGCTTATGCATTAAAATGTAGAAGGTAGAGAACATAAAGAGTACCATTTAAGGTCTCCTCAACATCCTAAGATAAGATGACCAAGAGAGACCCAGATCACCATGAAGCAAAACCAGAACACATTCACCAATTCTATTCAATGCCCTGTCTTGCCAAGGACCTCTTTGGACACAACCTCTTTCCCCATGACAAAGCAAACATATTTCTACTTCACAAAAAACTAATCCTTGACTTAAAAAGAAAAACTCTCCTCCCCTTTTAGGAGTTCTTAAATATCAAAATTGAGGAAATCTACTAGAAATGTTTGTTTTGCAACATGCAAACTACGCAAAGTTTCTTCACCACGAAGACAGTCAATAGGATATGAAGACACTGAAAATGGTAGTTCACAGGAAAAAAAACCTGATTCTGTAATCTACAGAAGTGTTGACAAGGTGCTGGACTCCATCAAGTAGTAGATACTTGTCTTAGATTCTACTTAACTGCTTTCATCAGATTAAGCATCTGGTGTTTAATTTAAGAGTTTCAGCTTTATTAAGCTGTCACAAGAACAGCCCTACTTTGATAACAGTAGCTGCTCCAATTATGGCCTGGTTTAGGGTTGACAAGTATAATGATTCATTCATGGCACATGAAGCAATAAAAAGTTGTTTTGCATCACAGCTTTAAAAATGTGGGCACTTTTTTCATTTAATTTGTCACTTAGCTTTTGCTAAGAGGACTGTTAAATTGCAGTAAGAGGCAAATGGGGCTTTTAGTTTAAATACAATCCCCATATTTAAATGATCTGTAATGGCACAGTGTTCCAGTGCGAACACTCTTGTTTCACAGTGGGCCCTGATGGTGACATGTGACATTTGTATTCAGGTCTGGTATTATCCATGTGGCTAAAGGGCTTCCAATTTCATTTCACAGCCAGAAGCCTACAGAAAACACCAATTAACTTGCAGATCCCATTTGCCCACAAAACAATCTCTTCCCAGTGTCTGGCATCTGGCAGTGCTCACCATTTAATTCCAAAGCAGCACCTCACAGCCATTGTGATTCCTGGGCTGGGGTACAAAGTCAATTTCCCCCCACCCTTTTTAGGGAAATATTTTCATTTTTTATGAGAACAAGCAACTTTTACTTCACTTTTCATGAATGAGTATTAATGGCTTACTCATCTACTAAGATTACACAGTCCATTTTTTTTCCTCTAGACTACAAAGAAAGCAAACTGACCTTTCCTTCAAATCAGAGATCTCAGCTCAACAGGCATCAGCAGGTATTTACTGTGCATTTCCATCTCCATACCCCATTTTACCAATGCAATTTAATTAAAAGGCAAACCAAGAGGCTTCAGATAATTAATCATTATGACATCCCAGACTCCTCAACCATGGCCACCACGAGTCAAACACCTAAAGGTCAGCCTGTGAAATTTATGTACTGGGATACTATTTGAACAGCAACGTGAAGAATTCCAACTCTGCTTTAAACTCTGCAAAGTGGAATTCATGTATTACTGTGGCAAGTTGGAAGTGAATCCCAGTGCATCGCTGAAATTGCATCTAAATTCTCCTAGTTTGAGAAGCATCTGAGCAAGCCTTAGAGCTCTGACCTGTAACCTTTCCAATAGTATACCTCTGGCGTTCTGTAAGTAGCATATAGCTTATCCCATTCCTTGATGTAGAACAGGGGAATTTGCTAGGCAGTTACTATCTTCTTACTACCTATCTAGAGGTTTTAAAAAAAAACTGCCTCTTCATGTGGAAGGCTTTTTTTTTTTTAACATGATGCATCTGAATCATGAGTTACTTGAGAAATTAGGACTTTGTACTAAAAAATCACCAGATTCATACTTAGACCTGAAGTGTTTTATTTGGTGTCTTGAATTGGAGGTTTCAGCGGTTTAATTTTTATGGGGGTTTTCATTTTCATTTTAGGTGTGTGGGGTTTTGCTGCAATTGTTTTTAAATCAGCACCTTCCAACATTCAAACCTAACCTGACTTCTACTGAAATCAGCCATTTTACCACAAACTTGAACGAGAACAGTGATCAAAGCTCAGTGCGTCCTTCCAGTACCCTTGCCAATACCCAATGCCAGGCAGGAAGCATCACTTAAATTCTAATGAAAGGCTCAAATGACCCAGGCAGGGAGCAAAGCTGAAGTTATTTAAGTATGCTTAAAAGTCTATGCCAAGATGGAACTGACAAAGTGGCCATATGCCTACCAGTTGGCAGACAGCATACCAAGGCAAGCAAGAGACTTTATTTAGCAGAGTCTATATTTACTTACTTTTTATGCCCTAAAATTCTCCCTAACTACAACAAATTGCTACCTTCCTGTGACACAAATGAGAGTATAGCTGAAAGACTTCTTTAAAAGACATACATATAACGCCTCTCCCAGATTACTCTGAACAGGTAATAAAAACATTAAAAACACAGAGGCCTCCATTGATACTTTGGTTCTCTGACATCCTAGAAGATAACAAGCCAACATTACTTTGTGACACAGTGATAGCACGACTCCTTTAAACTCAGTGTCTGAGTTACTTCTTCTACTAGAACAGATCATATGTTGCTGGGGCCACCCTGCTTTTCCCTCTCTAGTCTGCTATTGTAACTCTGGCCTCCCTTAAAATCTACTTGAACTTTTTCTACATTCACTTTTTTTTTTTTGAGATGCAAGTTTCACATGGAAAAAGCGATGCTTAATATGAAAACAGGAAAACTCAAGTAAAGTAAGATGCAAAAACACTGCAGAAACTCATAGGCTTCACATCAGGTAGAAGTTAATCTGGAGAGATTCACACAATTAACAGCATTTTGGAGGGAACTTGCTAGGTACCAGTGGAAGGAACCAAGGAATCCTATCAGTGGGGAGAAGAAATAGACAGTTTAGAAACATAAACCCTATCTGGAGATGGAAGAACCAAGTTAAATTCTACCCTTTGCCTACTGCCCACCTGGTGTGACTGAAATGTATTCGCAACTGAAACCACGGTAGAAGATCAACTTATTTTCATATTCTTAAGAGGTGTCAGAGTAGTACAGGACTGAAACAATGTGGTCTGCCTCAGACTGCAAATATAGCAGCTCAGGTAGTGGTAAGAGTGTTTTTTGGGAGTGCCATCTAGAATTCTGATTAAATAGAGGTAAACTAAAATCATTTAATCCAAAAGTATTTGTTATTTGATGCTGCAGGCAGATAGATTCCACCTCCTCTACCTTCAGACAGGTGCTGTCAAGAAAATGATGTTAATACAAGACTGATGAAACAAGAGGAGCCGCTACAAAAATTTAAAAAAACCTTTTTTGTTTATTGACAGCATGTGGCCAGACTGCTACAGGTAACAGATGGAGAACACATTCCTGCCTCTCCCACCACCTACCAACTCAACCCACAAAAGCAACAAAGCATGAGACCACCCAGTTTTCAGTACGGTGGGACAAAATCTTGTTCCATGTATGTCCAGCTAGACACATACCTTGCCAGGCAAAAACTGGTTTTTTGGCAAAAACAAGACAAGGGATCATAAAAATGATTGTTAAACTTGCAGTTGTTTCTAGACTCCAACAGAGCTTTGCCTGCCATAGTATTAAGGATTTTGATCACTGAAGTCTGTAAACTCAACTAGATAGTTAGCAGTTTATTAGCCTAGTGCTTAGTTAGAGTGAACATAATTTTTGCTGTACAGGCTATATACAATCTTATCTCACCAGTTAGTATGTGATTCAGTCATGGTAAGTTTTGCATTTGACACTTCTTTTCTAAATGAAGCGTGTTACTCTTACTTGGATTTTATTTAATTTAGTTTGATTTTGGACCCTGAAATTAGGTTAAGAGCATTATGGTATTTCTCCCTTCTTTGCATTATTTACATAATGTCTCATAGGACATCATCTGTAAGCTTTTGCTTGTTTGTTATTAAATGTTTGTATTTACTGCCACATAAGTCAGGCACAGCCATATTGACCAGAACACATCAAAACAGACTTCTTTAAGTCTAGACTTGCAATGTCTTTCCAGAATGAGAACACAGGTTTCTACTCCAAGTTCCATTAATCACAAGGCAATTGCATTTACACCATGTATGTCTTCAGCTTGTTTTAAGAAAGCCTCCAGGACATCTGTAGTAAGGTTTGGAATGCTAAGACAGACATGTTTATCCCTTCACTCATACACTCAGTGAATTACCTTTCAGAGGAATGTATTAGATTTACCACTGTATTCCAAATAATTCAGGTTGTCTTAAATCTTCCACACACTTACATACCTTTATATCTACTTATATCTAGGAAAGCAATGTTTGTGGTCACTTTATATCTTTCCTCCCACCTTGTCATCTTTAAATACTGTTGACATTCACATTCAAGTTGTATTGGTTCTCCCTTCAGATAACACCCGGTATCAGTACAGGCTGAGGCTGTGGGACTGAGAGCAGCCCTGCTGGGAAGAGCTTGGTGGTAATGGTGTATGAGAGGCTGGAAATGCCCCAGCCATGGGCACTGACAGCCCAGAGAGCCAGACGTGTCCTGGGCTGCATCCAGAGCAGTGTGGGCAGCAGGGCCAGGGAGGGGATTCTGCCCCTCTGCTCTGCTCTGCTGAGAGCCCACCTGCAGTGCTGCATCAGCTCTGGGGCCCCAGCACAGGAGGGACATGAACCCACTGGAGGAGATCCAGAGAAGGGCCACAGACATGACCAGAGAGATGGAGCACCAGCAATATAAGGAAAGGCTGAGAGAGTTTGGGTTTACTCAGCCTGAAGAAGAGAAGGCTCTGGGGTGACCTTAGAGCACCTTCCAGTACCTAATGGGGACCTAGAGGAAGGCTCAAGAGGGACTTTTTACAAGGTGTGTAGTGATCAGACAAAGGGGAACAGATTTACACTGAAAGCTGGAAGGTTTAGATTAGGTGTCAGGAAAAAAATTCTTTACTGTGAGGATGGTGAGGCACTGGAACTGTCTGCCCAGAGCAGCTGTGGATGCCCCCACCCTTTGAAGTGTTTCAAAGCAAGGCTGGATGAAGCTCTGAGAAAACTGGTGTAGTGACAATTACACCTGCCCATGGCAGGGAGTTGGAACTAGATGATCTCTAAGGTCCTTTCCGACCCAAACTGTTTTACAGTCCTATGATGAAATTCTTAAGAGATTTTGAAAACTTCTGAAGTAGTAGTTCAAAACTGTATTAGTGCATTCCTGAACACTTTACGGGCAAGTGTCCTCAGACCTCATCAGTTCAAATATTCCTTTCCCATTTCAGCCTGTGTTATTCTCTTAACAGAACAATGAAGTCATGTATCAGGTAACCTTCCCTGTAAAGCAATGTTAATTGTTAGTCTTCTGTATTTCATCTCCTTTCTTGCTTAGTAATTGACTTTAATTATGAATCGGTTTATTCCTCAACCTTTCCAGCTTAGCACTAGAGGCTTATGTATTTCACCTCAGCTGTATAGCTATATTTCCACTTTTTGCTTTATTCTTTCAAGATTATATAGTACTTGAAAAGTGTTGGAAATTTACTTCTTTTACACCGTATTCCATCTCCTTCAACTGCAATTCTCTCATGCTGCAGATCAGAAATTTGATTTCACCCAAACTTAACTGAATAAAGAAAACTGCAGAAAACTCTAATCTGCTTAGCCCAGAACCACAATTGAAGTTTCTCAACTCCAAATATGTAACTGTTTGTTTATTATACATATGAACACCTAAATGAGTCTGTGGATTTACCCAGTTCATCCCAGAGCTGCCTATACTTGTCAGTCATTGTAGTTCCTTGTTGTCTCCAAAGCGACAGGCGAGGGTCAGCCATGAACTGTTCTGTTATCAACGTCAACATGCGAGCTCCATTTGAATCCCTCATTTTTAGCATCTCTCGCACCTAGGAAACGAATCTTTTAATAGAAAGTTGAAAAAAGCAAAGAAATCGCAGTACATACAATATGCTGAAGTGTTAAATATTCCCCTTCTGTTAAGCTAGAAATGCAATTTAAAAGTGTGACAGGTTTTAAGTAGAAAAAACAGTCTGCCTTCCCAATTTTTAACAAGATTTTGGGTTCAGTATCCAATTGCAGTTCTTCAGAGAATTTTTCCACAAGCAATCCACAGGTGTACTGTACAAACTGCTGTAAGGTTTTCCAACATTTTGGGGGTGGGAAGGAAGAAGAGAACAGCAAAGCTGTAGATGCTTGAAATATTACTTCATATCCTTACACTGATCAAGACACATCAGATTGTAGTCCACTGCTGTACAACTCATTATCAAGTTGCCATTGTATTCCCAAGGCTTTGTGTAATTTTAGAACAGCAGAATCTAGAACCTTGAGTAAGATGTAAGCAAGTACAGACTGTCTTGTAGAACAGGGGAGGGAAAAAATGCTCAGAGTACTCAACACACCTTTGCAAAAAGCAAATTGAGCTGCTTCCCTGATCCGTGGTATCCACCCTGGGAAAGGAAGAGTTTAACCTGTTCTTGGACTTGTTCCTCATCCAAATGCCAGCAATTTTCATCATCTATGCTAGCACCTGCTGTTGGGTCAGGAGCACCTGCAAACAGCAAGAAAAGAAATCATTATGTTCTATACAAAGAAGAGAGGTTCTTGAGTCCAGGGGAGAGGACTCTTGCAGAGTTTTTGGATTTGTGTCTTCTCCTGCTTTGGATACCTTGATTTTAATCTGAACAATCATTAAAATAGACTTAAATTTCTCCTCAGTAGTCTTAAGCACTTAGAAATTATACCTATGAAAAGGAATTTAAAATAATTTCTCTTCTCTAACAAAACATTAGAATCCAGGTGAGGGTTTTTCTTCCCATCTCAGCAGCTACACTAGAATGATTTTACACGGAAAATTAAGACTTTGAATTATATTTCTACCACTGCCTTGTTAAAACCACTCTCCCCAAAACACCTGGGTAATTCCTGTACCTTCAGCAATCCTGCTCAGGTTTAAGTGACTGCTAGTGAGCGCTGCTATTGATGACCATGAGGAGAATCATCACCTTGGTGTCTCTGAGCTGTGATGGCTCTGCAAAGCTAAACAAAGAGTAAAAAAATCCCCAAACAAATCCAAAGTCTTAAAGCACTAAAGGCATTTCCATCATAAGTAAGAGCTACAGACACTTAAGACCATGTTACTTTCAAAGAAAGCATCTTTACACAGGCAATGTCACCTGCACAGAGTCAATTCAGAGCAACTCGAAGTAGCCCAGTGCCAACTGAAGTGACTAGATTCACATCTGGCAGCACTTTGGCCACAGACTGTCGTCATGGCAGCTTTTGTAGATAAGACTAGTGGCTTTCCCTCTCTTAAAGAATGACAAAATTAACTAGAACAATTTCTTGCACCATCTAGTAAACTGCATGTTTCTGAAGAACCCTGCATCTCCACTGGACATTTTTTAAAAGGTCTTTAAACTGAACAGGCTGAAAAGTACTTACCTAGAGTGTTGGACTCAGCTCAAGGCAGGGCATCACCATACTAGATATAAGTTATTTTAAGCATGGCTGAGACTCAAGTTGACTTAACATTTTTATTTTGGACTTATCACAACTGCATAATCTCTATCTCTATTATGTTTTGCAAAGATGCTAAAGAAAATTAATCACATTACACAATCTCTCTTTGAAATCTCTGTCCATGTTACCTCTGTAGAAAAAAAGAAAATACTGCCAGTGATGCCTTAAGTTTTACTTTTTATATTTTCCAGATTCTGTACTGCATTGGTATATAATTCTGAACTTCATATAAAGTGTTAGCAAGTCCTCTTCACAGGGTATTTAGACAAAACAATCCTTTTCCAGCCTGAGAACCAAGGACACCATTGCAGCTTCAGGCCCAAAAAGTATAAAAACATCAAATTGAGGAGAGCAGTCTGGAAGGATGGGACTTCATAATCTGAAGCTGTAATTGGACAATTAACCCCAATAATGGACCAAAACTTATAAAAGTGTGAAAACACATGACCTGTCAGCCATCTTGGGTGTAGCCATGGCTGGGCTCAAGGTGTAACTTTTGAAGGCCTATTTAATAAATACCTGCTTTATTCCTTTAACTCTGTCTAGCCTCTGCTCCAGGTAGCCTTTCAAGGCATCACCAGGGAAGGAAACCAAAATAGCTACAACTTTACAATGTATAGGAAAAAGCCCATTGATTCCATTGCTTCAAGCCTTTGTTTCACAATTGCAGCTCTGCCATGAAGGTAAAGCTTTTAAGTGGTCACAGGAAATGCTGAACTCTTTATCAATGAAAAAACAAAATTTAGAGGGTCAGAGAGATGTCTTATTTACAAATTGCTGAGACAGTAAACAAAAAGATGCTCCAGCTCAGCAACTTCCTAAACTGCCTCCAATTTCAGAACCTGAAGCTGGGAACACTGCACTGCTGTATGTATACACACACACATGTTTAATTAATAAGAAATTGTGTCTTTGCAGGTGTGAATAAACTCCCCCGCCTTCCACAGGAACACAACAGTGTCTCAGAAGACAGGAATCAAGCTCAAAACCGCATAAAAGCCAAGGAATGAAAAACTTGCTCTTCTGCAAATGCTTCAATCTTTAATGTATTAGTTTTAAAGGGCTTTCAATTCTGTCAGCTACATGAAACACATAGTTTCGTTATGTTTAACACATAAATCTTTGGTTGCAAAGAACAAGATAAAAAGGAAAATCAAGCCACACAAGAATAAGCAGTGCAGCTGCTGCACAGACCCAGGTTTGCAGTATCACCTTGCAAATAGTTTAAATATTTCATTGCTCTAAAACACAAAGAGGGTGAACAGGAACTATATAAATGCAACAATATACAAAACACACTTATATTTGTTTCTTACTTCAATAGAGATTTAGCTTTAAATAATCTTGGTATGGTTACTTTCAAACTGAATTAAAAATAGCCTGGTATTCCTCAGCTAAGCTTCACTATTTAGAGGATGAAAAAAAAATCCTTCTGCAACTGTACACTTTATCAAAAGCTCACCTGTCATTTTGTGTTATAAGGTTAGAAAAGCAATACAGCTACCACAGATTCTTTAACAACAGGTTTCCTTTACAAAAGTAAGTGTGCCTGTTACCCAGGGCCAGCAGCATTGCCTACACCAAGGCTATTCCTGCCAGTACGATCCAAAATATATCTTAACCAGGAGCACAGTATCACTGTACTTCCACCAGTGTCACCTGCAAGCCATGCCAAGGGTCTGAGCTCCCCAGCGCTCTTCAGCACACTACACAGATACAATGACTCAGAGTGATTTTTTTCTTAAAAGATCTTATATGGGCAACATTTAGTATGATCAATTTTTTTAATTCTAAATAAATTCCAGTGTACATATAACCAGCACCAGCTACAGTTGCAATTCACTCATCTTTCAACACTGTTGGCAGTCTTCAGCGATAGCTGTGGCATGGGGACACTGTGTCTGATCAGGTAAAAGTCCAGCCACCTTCCCACCGAGACAACAGCCAGGTATTCTACTGATGCTGCTGGAGAAGCCTCAGCTTCTGCTGCCCATCATTCTTGTTTTGGGGTCAAGACATGACCATCTTCCATGTCTCTCACCTAGGCACTTTTCAAGTTCACTAGGTTCATGTACAGTCAGGTGACTGATCTAGCCTCAATTTCCTGCTCAAACAGACACCATGGATGGGATTGCTACCCTGGCACTCCTCTTCTGAAAACACAGGACTGGGTGAAATAGGTAAGGAACTATCTGAATGAGCAAGAGGAAGAAGCTGCCTTAGGAAGGGGCTATGAGAAGCCCTAGCAGCAGCTGTCAGGAAGGCTCAGACTCAACACTGAATAGGTAGAACCAAAGGTCCAGCCCGAAGGCTCAGGGCACGGCATGGCCCTCAACAGGCACTGGCAGAAGAACAGTTTGGCTGCAGAGAGGAAAGAGGAACACGGGCACCCCGAATTTAAACTCTGTAAGGCAGTTTGGTACCAAGGCTAAATCCTGTTTCCCGTTTGTAACCTGGGAAGGTGTTACTCACATGCTTTAGAGAGATGCCAGGAGGATAAATGAGTTCACAATTAAACTATGAAAGTGAAAAGTACTGTATAATTATACTAATATTAAAACCTGTAATTAAACTGTGTCAGTTTATAGACATTAAACTAACATATTAATCTCATTCTCTCCAGCCTCTGGCTTGTTAAACTTCTGCCATGACTGGTCTTTGAAATACACTTTACACCCTGTACATATATAATAAATGAATACAATAAATGAAGTATTTATAACTACTATACAGACACAGCCATATATATTTACTCATGCTCTTTTACTATAATTACTAAATTGCAATCTCAGGAGTTAAAGCAGGAATATTGTGCACAGCTGTTTGTGACACTGAACACCTAATACTATTTGAAAACAGGGTAGCAACTTTTATATTTAGGGTCATAGCAGGTTGCATGTTAAACATAATCAAGTCCCAAGTTCTAAGAAGGAAACCCATTTAAAAAATAAACATTTTGTTCATTTACATAGCAATTTAGAAGCAACCGCTTTTGAAATGAGCAACCACATTCAAGAACTGGTGCTGTACATGGAGAACTTAACCTAACAAAATAGAAGCACGCAGGGACCAATGACTACAAAACTACAAACAGACTAGGAAGTTCTTATATTGCCAACTATTCAGGTGCAGATCAACAGTGAGATTTGGATAAAACAAGGCAAACTGCTTCCTTGATTCTTATTTCTGAAATATCACAAAGAGCTGACTTCAAACAAAACCATTCCAAATTACTCACCCATAGCCACTGGCACTGATATTTTCTTGGACTTTCTACTAAAAATGCCATTAATTTAAGTATACAAACAAACTATAGATCAGTTATATTTTATTAAATGTTATCCCATAGCAGCATTAAGGAGAAGATATGGAAAAAATTATTACAAATAAAAAGCATGACTTAATGACTATTATGTGAAGACATCTAGAAACCATATGCTATATGCTGATTCACAACAGAACAGTGATTGATTTCATAAACTTAGTATGCTCAAATTATTCTAAACAATAATTACATAAACCCAAAGATCATTAAAATAATGATTCAAAAATATTATTATACCTTTGATTCCCCAAATGATTCCAAGTTAAGACATAAGTCATGTAACTTCAGGACTTTTGGGTGAACTATTTAACACCTGTTCAGCAGCTCACAACACCAAAGGAAAACAGCAAATGCTATGAAGCTGTCAGTGGTAACAGCACAAAATGTGAGGACAGAACAGACTATGCTAAGTTGCTGAAGGAAGTTATTAAATTCCCAACAAGTTTAACTTCAAAAAATCTTGCATTCCCTCTGTACATATAGCCAAACATGCTGTATTATCTACTAACAATATCTAACCTCTCCCTGGTAAAATCCACATCATCATACAGCAGTAAGTTTCAAAACTTATATTTGTATATGGCAGATAGAAGAACTTTATCAGTATAGCATTCTTTATTTTCATTATTTTCCATATCTTTTAACAAAATCTCATTATTTTCTGTGTAACAAGTTTTAGATTTATGTTTAGTGTATCTGAGAAAACCTTTCCTAAATTAGTTTCATAAATTATCTTTTCATTTTACTTTGCAGCTTCCAGTCTTTTCTTTTTCTTTTTTTACATTCTACTACTTATTTACTTTTACTTGGGTTTCTTAAATTTCTCTAGTTTTAGCTACTCTTACTTTTACTTACTTCTGAGATCTGGCTCACCAAACAATTCTCATAATAAGCACTGATGCACTTCACTTTCATTCTTCTTGAAAGGAAATTCACCTGCCATTTTCTGCATTCCTCTTATGCAACTAGACTCTCAATCAATTTTGCACTTCAGGCAGGGCCACATGAAAGTTTCCCTAACTTTAAAAATAATTTATTTTCATTTAATATTATGCATTGTCATTACTAGCAAATCAGCAATACATTGTATTCAGGTGTACAACCCTACCCTACCCCACAATTTTCCACTAAACACCTCATCATTCCAGTTAAATACATTAAGTATATCTAAATACATATTAACCTCCAGACTGCCCCTTTGAACTTAACAGTTACAGGAAAAATATTAGATATTCTGACATTTTCTTTGAAAGTTTTTATTTGGAGATGTTTTCTTCTTGAATGCCTCCGCCAGCACTTCTAATACACATTACAAATTAATGTTTGCTGAGGATGTACCCACACTTGCCTCGACAAATGCAGAAAGAAGTAGAGAAACAAGGTGCCTGTCCATTCATCTCAGAAGATGAATGTACTTCAGCTGCTTCCTCCCAGATCCTTCCGCTTAAATTTGAGTTCATCTGTAGTGGGTCAGTACTAGCAAGTGACTTTCGTTGTTGGAGGATCAGAGAATGGCAGAAAGTCTAGAGAAATCCATATAGTTCCAAGAGCAGAGATTGCAACAGCAGCAGTAAAGACTCAGGAAAAGAAACAGTACAGCTTAAACGGTAAAGATTTAGTAGGTTTGTCAGCTTATACAAAAACAGCAGAGCCTTTTTAACTATGGATATAATAAAAAACCAGCACTAGTATGAGATTAATAAGAAAACAGACCTTCCCTCCACCCACCCTGCATTTACTTTGCTATTTCTACTCAAATTCTTGTGAACATAGTTTGGCCTTCCAACCAATTTACTGAAGTGAAAGTTTCATACCTATGAAAAGGCAGATCTAAGATGACAAACTCAGTTGACAATCTGTTGTCATCCTGACTGCTCTCTTCCTGGACTACACTTTCTCTGCTACAACAGTACAAAAATTAACAGGGAGGAAAAATCTCAACTAAGCAGGGCCCAAAGCAATATCCAGCTATATCCAGTGAGAGCTGGATAAATCAAAATCCAATGTGAAGCCAGCATAGTACAAACACAGGAAGGGTATCAGTATTAATACACGCAGTTGTCTTCAGTATGGATTACACACCACAAAACTCCAGTTTTGAGATCACCAGGAACGTGAACAGCTGCAGTGTCACATGAGAAAATCAGAACACAGTATCTTCTCAAAAATAAAGGGTGGGAAAAACTGTTCAAAGCAAGACAGGTCTACAAGACAGTTTTGCACTACAAACTCAACACCTGGAGCACTGGAGATATGATAGAGTAAATGGTGATCATCACCCTATGATATCAGAACAAGAAACATTTCTTTTGGTTATTTTTCATAGGGTTTTTTTTTTTTGTTAACTTTATTATTTTTAATCGAAGGAATTTGATTAAAGATCCGAAGAACAGAATTATGATGTGAATCCCAGAAGAACACTTCTCTGCAGAAGAACTCACTTCTTCCTTAAAAGAATTACGTAATTTTTTAGTATTGTGAACATGAAAAGGAATTCAGACCATGGCTTCATGTGTCTTTTATAACCAGTCTCTTTTGGTAATAGCAGTTCATTCTCTTATGCTGCCTGGATTTTCTGCTTTGGCTTTTGTCATTTTAGTAGAAAATAGTGACAGTCAATAAAGACATGCTGAAATCTCATTTATTAGGAGGACAGCAACATACATAAGAAACATTTCAGTTTTTTGGGTAATTTTAAACTAACCTACTCAAATTCATTGTGAAATGTCGTAACTGATCATCAACTCAGAATACGAAATAAAAAACTTTTTGCTCTTTTCAGTGATACAAATCACAAATCTTTCTCCAAAACTACTTAAAATAATAATGAGCAAGGAGATATTCTGACAGCAAGAAAATAGACTAACATGCCTATGATTAATTTACAGAGTTCACATTTATCAAGTCTACAAACAGCTTGTCATTTCTCTGACATTAGCCATAGTATAGCTAATACAGACATTTATAACACCTGTCCTTTGTGACCCACCCCTGCCTTCTCCTCCTCTGATCACCCTAAAGTAAATAATCTGTACCTCTCTCTTACCCTAATTCTTCCTTACCCATTAGCTCACTAATGTTCAGGTTTTTAACATCTCTCACATGACACATGCTTTCAGCTCATAACATCTGAGCATGTTCCTCCATTGCTTAATGTCCTGCCTCTCCTTTAGTTTCACTTCCTTTCCACTGTCACCACGACATTCCACAGCTGCACCAGCTGGCCTGCTATGGCCACACCCCCACAGCCCCCAGTGCCAAAGAAGACCACTGCTCCTGAAATACACTTTCTTCCAGCATCACCTGTCTGGGCCTGTTAGGGTGACAGAAGCACAAGGAGGAAGTTTAAGCTGCAGATGAATTCTGTTATTAAAAAGACTTTTTTTTTCTGCCTATGCTGTAACTAACAGACGCATAGTTTCCTTTATCTTAATACTGTGCATCTTGGTTCTGTTTGTATTGCAAGTTCTTTGACTAATGGTCATGCCTCAGATATTTAACACAAGATCTGCTCCTGTCAATGAAAAAAAAAAAAAAAAAAGAAAAGATAATTTTAGATATTAGGTATCTTATTCTTCCCCAATAAGTTGCCCTTATGGCTCTGGCCACCTGAGAGGACATTTCTATAAGGTGACCTTACAGGAACACGGGACTTTAATAAACTAGCTGGGTCACCTCAAACCCACAACTACCTGCCCTCAGTTCAGCAGGGTCTATAAAAAAACCGTGTCAGAAGCCTCAAGTCAAACCCAACACCCTTTAACAAACACAAGTTGTTCACAGCAAAAAACAGCCATTAACATCCTGCAGCTGAGAGAGAATGAAAGATCAAGATCTTTGCTATACTCTAACTGCTGCAGCACCAACAGGAAAAAAGCACCAAAATACAGTTTTTATGTTTCTTCTGACATCATATATAAACCAAATCCCAAAGCTTTATAAAATTATATTTAATGAATGAAAAAACAGTAACACCTACTTGCTTTTATGCTTTGCCATTAAAACAAAATTCCACAACCAAAGTGACAGAAAACTAGTACAAAGAATAAAATAACAGACACCACTGGCAAGCTGACATAAGAGTTCCTTTAAGCAATATGGCTATACAAAGAACAGCACTACTCAGTTTTTACCAGCTGGAAAACACAGGCATGAAGCAGAGCAGGTCACCTATTAACTGAACTGCTGAAGACATCAAGCTCATTGCTTATGAGTTCTTTTCTCGATTCCAAAGACTACCATTTTCTAAATATCTTAAAATGAAGGTTCAATAGAAGAATCCTCTTTAGTAAACACCATTGAATCACAGAATAATTCAGCATGGAAGACAACTAGGCAGGTTACACTCCTGAATGTTCAAAAAAGCTCAAAACCTACGAGGAAATCAAGGAAAAAGAAGGACAAGCATCAAACTCACCATGAACTTGATTGATTTCTGAATTCTGAGAAAGAATTTCATCTGCTAATTTTTGAGCAGTTGGCAAAACTTCTGTGTGGTGTACTGTGATCAAATACTGCACAAATTTTTGTAGCTGGTCTCTGTTCATTTGAAAGAGTGTCTCTGAAATGGGAAGATGCAGTTTGACCTGATCTGGCTTGCGGATCCGGTATAAAGAGAGTGCCACAACGTGGGCACAGTAAAATATGTCCTTGTTTCCACAGCTACAGGTCACTGAGGTAATCTTGCAACGATCAAAGCTGATAGCTACATTGCAAACAGTTTCTGGCTCCGATTGCATTGCAGGCTCTGTTACTGTGCCACTCAAGTGGAAACCTGTGCAGGAAAAAAGAGAACTTAATGATATATGTGAAATATTATAGCTCATTATCAAGAAAGTTTTCTTAATGAAAAATTAAACCTCTCAAAGAACTTGCTTTAATTACAAATACAATTATTCCTTTCTTCCATACATTACCTCTTTCATCTCCAATAAAATCAAAAGGGGAGTAAAAAGTTAGTTTACAAGCCTTCTGCCGTTCCATCACAACATTCCTGAAGTTTGACAGCAAGAGAACCATTTACTTGGTAAATGACAGCTGTAGAAGCAGAGCAGCATCCCATCAAGACCAACGTGAAACTATTCAGTAGATTGGCAGCAATTTTCCAAACCCCCCACCAGGGAGCCTGCAGCACCTACGAGCAAATTTAAGCATTCTCTCAATAAGTGAGAAGGAAGTAGTGCACTCTAGTGGCATGAACTCGGGGCCTAGTCTCAACTGACTCATTGACAAGTCATGTATATCCTCTTTGCTTTCACCTCTCCCACCGCAGAACTCATGCTGAGGCTCACCATCACTCAAGTGATCCAGTAGAAGGGCTGTGTTTGTGCAGCATTTTGGACATAGAAACTGCTGCAGTTACCAATACACAGTACGTCAGACTAGTAACACTGAATGAGACACATATGCACTGTTCCAGATGCATATTCAGTCTGCATTATGATCTTATTTTTCAATCAGCATAATAAGGCAAAAGAGCTAGGTCTATATGTACCATAAAAAGACATTGTATACCCTAAGCAAGACATTTCCTTCATCTTCAGCAAACATACCATATATGCCAGCACAGCACAAGATCTCAACCCAAAACCACCTGTCTGTCCAACATGAAGGCCCAGGTTTGGCTCTCAATGCTTTACCACTGAATAGCAGAATAAGGTGGTTTCTTTTCAATTTTACATATGCATGACATTGATTTCAGCTCAAGCACTGAGTGTGAGATACAGATACAGGGTAATGAAACTGAATTTCATATGCCGTACCAGCATTAGATTTGGAGAGTACATATAAAATCTGAGATAGATACAAGTAAGGTGTTATCCAGCACATACTTATCATGGAAACAATATAAACCTACACTCCCCCAATGTCAAAAACTGATCTAATATTCTTGAAATATCAAAGAACTGTACAGCATTATCACATGAAGATTAGACATGGGGGGAGAGGGGGAAGCAATATACACATAGCTCTAATCCAAAACGCTGTATCCCGAATAATTTTTAAAAAGCTCTTCATCTTACAGGCAACATTTATTTACTTTTATTTACGCTGTGTGTTTCAGAGCAGGTTATGCAGTCAGCATCACTGCAGTACTCTCATACTCTACCCTGAAGAAGGTCATATGCACACACTAACATTGACTTTGCAATGGGATGTTTCTCAAGTGGTTAGGAGTCAAGGCTAAAGCGGCAGTCAGTGTAAAGTGCACAGAGAAAGGCAGTGGATGAACAAGACCAGATTCAAGCAGTATTCTTGCTCCCACTCACCCCTTGAAAGGGATTGGAATCATAAGCTCCTTCCTCTGTCTTTCCTTTTGGTTTTTAAGTAGTCAGAGCATGTTTCTTTAAGTGCCTTCTTTCAAAAAGAAAAGGCTTTGTTAAAGTTTAACCAGGTCTATTTATTTCTGGTTTATTCCCAGTAAGTGGAAGTTGTATTGGTGGTCCCAAAGAAACTGCATGCGAGATTATTTTAATTCCACTTTTCTGAGAAGCATACATTAAAAAAAAACCTATCTGTAATCCATGAGCTGAGGAAAAGTCTAACACTTGACACAGGGCCTGATCCTACTCCTTCCTACTCTTTGTAAATGCCTGAACTTCTATTAATTACAGTAGAAAAACACCTAATGAAAGCTTTTCTATTAAACTGATGCAAAGTAATAAGAAAACACACCAACCACCTACTCTAACAATATTACCACTTTCAATTTGTCAGTACATTGTTCAAGCATTCAAGAAAGTTAAACCTCTTCTGGAAATATGAAGTTCTCCAGAAATACTTTTAAGAGCAGGCCTGCCCTTAAGTCCCTGCACTGCTCGGACAAACACAGGTCATGGCTCCCTCTCCACTGAGGGCTTTTTATTAAAAATTAATGTTACAAACACCAAAATTTAGAAACATTTAGAAACACAGATACTGGTCTAAACAATGACAGCACTAATACAGTCACCTTACTTAACCGACCCTTCTTAACTTACACAGAGTTTAAATAAGAACACCTGCTGCTCTTGCAGGCTTAAGATGCAGCTCTCTACTAACTATTGCACCACGATATGCATCCTAATTATGAAACGCTGTTTTCCTCCCCTTTTATCTGTTTGCATTTTTAAAGAAAGAAAATGTTGTTAGTAAGTATGACCTTGAAAAAGTTTAACCATATCAGAAAAAAACAATTCAGGAAATTTCAGCTCAGAAGCACTGGTAAGGCTGTTGTAATTTTACCCACAAGAAATCAAATGACACCTTCACCACTGACTCTCAACATTGCAGAGTACTGAACACACAGATTTAATTTAACCTAATTATCTAATATTGTCCTACTAAAGTATGGAAAGTTTGTAGCAGGTAAGAAGTTGATGCACTGTGCTTTGTTAAAAAGCGTTCACCAGCAGTAACTTACAGCCTGTCAAGAAGGATGTTACACCCGCCTGGAAAAAGACAAGAGGAATCACCTGTGTGGGGACTTGAAGAAAATGACATTTCACTAACAGGTCCAAAGAAGCAGAAAAGGTCTCTTCAGCTAAATTCTGCAAGCCCTCACCCTGAACAAGTACTTCCCTTCAAAGGGGAAATTTCTCTTCTACCCAAAGTTACAGAACCTTTGCAAGAAATACTTATCCATTCTAAAAAACTCCAAGAACAATGGTATTTCACTTTTTAGTTAAAGAGCTCATTCATTATTAGCTAAAGACAACAAAAAGAGTTGCAGGCAGAAAAGTGTGTTCACTACAGAATTAGTGAACTATTTATGTAACAAGCACATTTCACCTTTTCCTTTAGTGGTGACAGTTGGTGTGATCAGTAACTCAAGCTTGACTGACACGTCCAATGCAGAGAGGCTTTGCATTCTGCAAAAACCTGTTTAGAAAAGCAGCTGAAGCACAAAGACAATATACAAAACAAAGCTCTTTTACAAAATCACTTTGCTTCTGTTGGACACTCACTTCAAACACACCTCAAATGTTATTTAATAGCCAATAAAATAGTGTTCTCAGCTGTCATACTTTTGGAAGGGAACTGTGCCAAAGTGCCATCAGGAAGAAAGCATTTAAAAGTCTGTGATTTTTACAAAGCAATTTTTGCCAAAATCTGCTAGACAGCATTCAATCCATTGACTAAAAATATTCTGGGACTCTAAAGCCACCTGATAATTGGAAACTCACACTATTACAATGTAGTATTTGCCAGCATAAGGATATATGCCTCTCATAACAACAGCAACAAAAATGTACCACTTTAGAGTACAACAAAAGCAAGTTCAAACCGTAACACACTATAAGGAGCAGAAAATAAACCAATGTCATGTGGAGAAGCAGCAGTAGGTAGGCTTTTAGTTACTCAAGTCAGAAGCAAATTTTGAAACAGTGCATTTCACTATCTAATAGGATAAGTAGCACAGTTACTGCACCAAATAAGCACCATTAATGACATCTCACGAGCTTAATTAATCTCTCATGTCAGTGCTAAAAAGCATCATCCTCAATATGCCCAAGTGCAAAGAGGCTTCGGAAATGATTTTGAAAACATGCAGACCAAAACCAACAAGAACTCTCAGAAGTAACCATGTAAAATGCTGGGGGTGGGGTGGTCTCTGTCTGTGTGTGCATTCAGTCAACAACTCCAGTGGCTAAAAAAAAAAAAACAAAAAACCAAACAACAAAAAACACAGAAAGAAAATTTTAGGTTTACACTTGCAATTGAGGGATTTGATTGAAACACATCCATAGATCACCACTGGGTATTAGCTTTAACAGAAAATATAAAAATGTCAGAACTGGATTAAAGTAATACCCCAAAGCTTAAAAACTGGTGCTCTTGATTAGCTTTCTGCAGTGCCTTTTGAGATCACTGCCCATGCTGCATCCACTATGTACACATTCTCCTAAAATCAGGAAGTGTACTACCAGATGTGTTTGGAAATTAATATTCTCTTCAACATCGATCCACTGAGTCTTTTCCCATGTATACATACTGCTTGCTTGGCAGGAACACACAAGAGCTTTTTTACTTTCACAGAAGAGTCCATCAGATTAAGTTACTTACTGAGAAAAAAATGGAAGAGCTTTTTCTGGGAGCTGGAGAATTCAGCATGCAAGACCTATGCAGGTACCTCCCCCACATATAACTTTACACTGGTTATCAGAATTGTACCCTCTGTCTTTAACAACCTTTGAAATAACTTGCAGTCCTACCAGCTAGGATTTATTCAGACCACTACATTACTTGGCAAACACATAATCACTGTGTAAAGTGTAAACACCTCTGTTTCATCTTGCCTACCTAACAACAACAGACAGAAATGCTTCTGGAAAGTAGTTTCCAAGCACGCCCATTAGCTATTTTTCCATACTTATATCAGTGGTTACATTTTTTTTTTCCAAAGACAAGCAAAAGTCTAAACTGTGTTTAGCTCATTCAAAATCTGTCTTTTTAGAAGTGGTTTTCCTTTGCAATGGTAAAGTAGCATCCCACATTTAATTCTGTCTGAACTTTGGAACACTCTAAGAATAGATCAACAACACACTTTGAAATTATTATGAAGCAAAACTTTGCATGCCATCTTACCCTGAAGCTAGTTTTAACACCTTCTTCATTAAACAGATAAAATATTGATTTAAAATGAAAAATATTCATCCATCGTACCTTAAACACGCCAATACAAAGCTATTAAGGAGTTGGAAAAGAAATTAAGAGCAGTAGATAAGATGTTTACTATTTCTGATCAATACATAGAGTATAGACAAACTTATGTTTCGACATCACTGCCACCTATAATAAAATTAGCATTACTTCTGCACCCAAACACTAACAGAGGATCTGTCTCAACTAATCACCTGGATTCCACAATTCCCTTTCATAAAGATAACAATCAGGATTTGGTATTCCAGTACTTTTGCAAGCAAGACACTGGAGGTAGCATTAAGTCCACGCACACAGGACATGACAACTCGAAGGTCCACTAGCACTGGCACACTTCCAGGAACACGGACACTGCAACAAGAGGCAGCCATAGTGACTTGAACAAGATTTGTTTGTCCCAACACTGAGTTCAACAGTAGCATTTAAAAACACCAGTCTTCCAGGTTTTCCACCCCAAACCTCCAAGTCTGGCAACTGGCCAACTAATTATGCCTGTTAGACGAGGGCCTCCACTACCCCTCCAAGCCAAGTTTGATCACACCTCTGCTGCTCCAAAGTAGCCATGTATCACTGCAGCCCAAGCAGGAGTCATGGGTGACTGTGGATAGATCCATCCAGATTACTCTTCCCTGTAAAGAAGGAAAGGCTGTGCAAAGAGCAAGTAACAGGAAAATGCCTTCCAGTGCCCAACAGCTATATCAGATCTGGACTGGGTTAAGAGAGATGCAGACTGCAGCAGCTCATGCTGTCTGGAACAAAACATGCACCAACCAAACATGGCCTGAAGGGTCCCGCAAGGTGTCACTGCTATCCCTGTGGTTAAACAACTTGCAACTCACCCCACAGGAGCATCATATAAACTACAAAATGGCATTCTCATTCAGCACTGCTCACAGTCTCAGATCATGCCTCTGCAAAACCTGAAAGCTGTCTCTACTTCAACTTATTTAATACAGATATAGTCAAGCCCATTTTAGATGTTTGTAGCATTAGACTTTGTAGACAAAGGGAAAGCAGCAAAATCTTGGTATAAGAAAGAGACATATTTAGAATGGTGCTCTCCAGACAGCAGTAACAGCACTCTCCTCTAACACAGTGATGCTCAAACTGTGATCTCGAATGTTGTGGCAAATGATGCTTATGGCTCAGAAGCAGAAGCAGAGATGAAGCAAACAAGTCTCTTCTGTTAAAGGCTAAAAACAGTGCCAAGAATCACCAAAACTGTCAAGGTTGATAGTCTTGTGACGTCACAAGGGTAGCAATCCATGGCTGCAGGTCACCTCTCTCAGGTATACAAATCAAGCCTTTTCACTGGCTTGTTGTTTTAGTTTTGTTTTCCAGTTTTGCCACTTTGTTTTGATTTCAATGGGCATCAGTTTGAAACAAACTATGCTCCTCTAGGCCACAAGTTTACCAGCTCCTCTCTCAATACCACATATCCCGAAAGCACCAGGAAACAAAACAAAAAAATCTCACTGTGAGCCTGGAAACCCCAAAGCTAACAGACAGCTAAGTACAGGTTACTGTGAGAAACCAGCAGATAGGAGATTTATTTATATACGTGACATTTTTTCTAATAATATAACCCATACAGATCATGTGACAGCAATTTACAAAAATAACAATGTGAAGAAATCAATCTTTGTAGAATGTGGGCAAATTAACATTTTGTGATGCACAATACATGGAATATCGTAATCCTCAAACTTTTGAGGGAGACTTAATAGGCTAGCTGAGGTGAGAGGAACTGCCTGGATCTGCCATACAGCAGCCTGCTACAGCAAAATTGTGAAATCAGAGTTATCAAAACTACTCTGATGCTGAATAAAAACTGGAAATAAATTTAAATAACTAACACTCAAGACAGTTGCAAGATGTGTGATTTTTTAATGCACCATGATGTCCAGATCATCGTGCTAACGTACACTTAAATGTTTATAGATAAATTTTAACAGAATATGAATGTAGGCCAGCATCAAACCCAAGTTTACATTTATCCATAAGGAAGGCTAGAAACAAAAGGTTAGGAGTGATTACCAATCTACATTTAAATTTTGATAAACAAACCTTCACTCTGCTGGCAAACCTCACAGGCCCACGTTTATTGGAAAGGGAAACACTTGAGACAGGAGGATGTGCCAACTGTCTACAGGGAATACACTGAGAGTGCCTAAGAACAAGGACTGATTACAACCAGTCTTCACAGGAGCAGCGCAAAGATATCTGTTACTAGCTCTCCAGGAGGAATTCACTCCTACTGTGATGGGGAGAAGCTGACATCTTTCCTGCAACTACCAGGCAGCAGAGATTCTTCCCATAGCCCAAGGAATCCATCTCCCAAGGTGATACCATTTCAGCTGTTACTACAACTTTGGATTTTAATCACATTTGCAGGGAGAAACTATAAATACTTGCTAGAGCCCAAGTAAAATATCACATATGACAAGTGACTGCAAATGAGTAAGAGCAACAAAACTAAGCAGACTAAACCTCTCATTAAAACACTCTTAAAGCCATACAAGAAATAGACTGCTCCTGCATTCAGAAAGGTAAATATCCAGAGACTATCAGTTATTTTGAACAACTCAGAGGATGCTCTGCCTGTCAAACAGACAGATGTGACTGTTTTTTAAAGTTACTATTCACTGATTTATTGCTAAGAGCAGAAATTTTTGGTATTGTATGTCAGCAGTTAAGGTTTATCTTCAACGAATCGCCTGTCTCCAAACTTTTTCTTTTTTTTTTTTTTATTCCCCCTGCCAGTTCAACCACATCTCTGCCCTATCCACATTCCTTATTGCTGATACCACACGTTCTTCACTTACGCTACACAGACTGTGTCAGCTTCACTTTCCTGTCCAAAGTTAGGGTTCATCTGTATTAGTAAAGCATTAGCAGTACTTGTCTACATGGCTTTTCAAGGACAAACTGAATTTGACTAACATAGGCCACAGAACAGCACAAACCTCAACAGAAGATGTGGGAAAGCAAGATGGAAAAACCGTGAAAATTACATCCTGTTTGACTCACTGCTTTACCATCAGGAAAACCTGCTTTTTTTCTTACCCGCTTGGTAAGGGGGTAAAAATTAATCACATTTATCAAATTTGTATTTTTGAACTGGAAGCAGATAAAATCCTAAAAAGGAAGATGACCGCAACCACCAATGTAAACTTGGAAAAAATTTTTGAAATATTAGAAAATTACTCCTTCCTGGAAAGAGTGCATCTGGATTTCCACAGCCATACTGAGTTAGAAAAACCCAACCCAGGATGTCTGAAACACAGGCACCCTGCAATAAAAGGTACTTAGGCTGTTCCAACAACAGAAAACATTTAACTGATTGAGTAATTTAAGACTGCACCCAAACAGTTCAAATCAAGGCTATGCAAAAGCATAAGCCAATGTTATTTTGAATCTAAACTAACCTTCCATCAGGAAATGTTATACTTTGCCTAAAAGAGGAAACTACCACTCCCATTTCCATTACTAATTGTGGAATAAATAATTTTCTTTTGTTTAGAAAGGGGAGGGGAAAAAAAAGAGCTCAATGCTGCACTTATGCCAGATGAGAAATGGCACTAAAAGTCACAGAATGTAAGGGAAAACCTTTCTTCATGGCCACAATTCTATTCTTGCCATTGTTTATTACTAAATGATCACAATGACAAACATTCACAATGTTTTACTGCTTTATTTTTTTTAACAAATGCTTATGATTACTGCAAGAGTCAGGTTGTTCACTGTACCACTATTTTATCCATAATCAAAGCAGAGGTGAAAACAGAAAAACAGGCTTTTAATTTTGAAAACAGAAGTCACTACATAGGACTTTTGGAAGGAATCAGTTCATTTTGGACTATAAATTTTACAACAGAAATATTTTCAGCAACTTCCTCAGGTCACCAGAGCATTACAAAGGACTCCAGCAAAAATAATGAAGTACAACATAGTATTTCCTGACAAAGCAAGAGAGAAAAAGCCATGAAAACCATAGTGTTGAAAGAGTTCCAGAACTGATGTCTAAAAATCCATCAATATCACAAGTGAGTCACCCTTCCACGGCTGAAGTCAATGCTGGGGGAAGTGTGCTTTTTTAGCTCTCAAGGGCCAACTGCAGTAGTCACAAATGAGAACTGAATTTCCAAAAATACTACTGTAGTAACAATTAAAGTGTTTTAAGGAGGTCAGAAAAGGTCACTTGTATTACAAACCAGAACATCCTTGATAACACTGGCACACAGCCTAAACCCACACAAGCTGACATCCTGTATGAAATCAGGTTCTTGTAGTTCAGTTTTTCCATACTGTTGCTAAGTTAGATCCCAATCTCTTTCTCTCCATTGAATCTATTTCAACTATTATTCAATAAAATCAAATCAATATACACTAGCCATGGCAAGAGCACCCCACTGCCAAACCTGGCTGGCAAGGCTTCCCATAGCAGTATTCCTCCATACTGACATGCACCACCTTTCTCCAGACATTGGACGAAGAATGAACAGGTTTCACATGTGAAAAATAGATTCCCAAAGGCAGCAACAATTTTGAATGTAAGTTGCTCACATATCTGTTCATATTTATAAAATGGAAATGTGTGCTAGCTCAAAGGGGACAAAACAAAAGTATGTTCCCAGGCCATAACTCCTCAGCATTTCTGACTTCTGGGAGTGGTGTGTACAGAAAGGACTTGGAACAAGTAAGGGCAGGTGTGTGCAGGTGGGGAAGCCCTATGTACATTCTGTGCAAACTTGAGCACATTCAGAGCACATGGCTGCCCCTCAAACAATACAAGTAACACTAGTATGCAATTTTCTTTAAGAGAAAATTGAGAAGCCTACCCCTTCCTTTAAAGCTACCCACTACTTCTCCTTGAATTAGCAAGGCATACCATTCTTCTTTTCAAAAGCCGAGAAGTTTTTTAGTAATATTTAACTCTAACCGGTGGCCCTCAGAAGTTTAAAAAGTTACACGTTTTCTGATGGTTAATCAAAGGTTCTATATTGTACATCGGCATGTAACATGCATGCTACTCAAGCTTTCATTAACATGCACAAGGTTGAACAATAAAATGCAACATAAAACTTTTTTTTCCTAATTCATGGTCCACACCCACAAAATCATAAAGTCCTCTGGACACCAAAAATGTGGTAGTAAAAAGTTTGGAAAAGAAAGGGGATGGAGAACAAAAGCAGAACTGAACAAACAAGAATGCAGAGCTTCCATGACAAAGTAAAGAAAACAATCTAAGAAAGCAGGACAAATTTATACAGCAAAATACAATTTGTTAATAATACATTAATAAATAATAAATACATTAATAAATAAACAATACATTTATTAAGCAAGTTACTGGAATTCTGCATATTGTATTTCAGCCTAAAGACAAGGTTTCAATAGTACATAAACTATCTAATTGACTGACAAAGAAAACAAAAAAGCATGTCTGGTAACATGTAACACTTCTAACTTTCACCGACAAGCCAAGGAACACCTTAGAACCACCTTTTGACAGAGAAAAATGAATCAATTACAACCATCACTAAAATTTATTTCATTTTTATAATGCAGTTCAGGGAGACATAAAAACAAAGTGACAGAAAGGATGGCAAGTGTCTCTACCAGTAAGCCAGGCTGCTTTCATGAGATCTCCACATTTTCCTGGTGTTAATTTTTTCCTGGGCCTCAGCTTCTGATAACCTATCTAGAGTACAAGTGTTTGCATTTGTGATAACTGCCAGGTGGTGTACTTGTGGAGGTGTGGTTAATGCCTCATTTTGTTACCTTTGGTTGCCTACTAAAGTAGTGAAGAACAGGACTTGCTGATGAACATGAAACCCAAGATTAAGAACACTGCTGAACAATTTTGTGACTCAATGTTGTGTGTTGATTTTACTTATCTCAAACCAGACACTGTTCTTGTAGGGGTACTAAATGTCCTTTTAGAGGCAAGTCTCATGCCTACAGAGCCACCTTTTGCGATAATGAAAGGGTCTCTGTCTGTGCTCTTAACTTTTATCATAACCTACCTAAATATAATTGGGACGGGGGAAAAAAGGAAAATCACTCTAAATTCTTGAAGAAAATCACGCCTATTTGGACTGTGAAACAGATGCAAGTAATGGCAGTGTCAGAAAAGCTGAACAGGGATTGAGCCTCTAACATCAGTTGTTGATATTATTACTAAATAAGAGATTTTTTTTCTAGTTTAGATTAAAGACTAAATTCAGTGAGGTACTGGATTATTACACAACACCACCGTCACCTAAGGTTGTACTGTCACAATGCATCTAAATAGTAAGACACTGACAAGTTTATTTATGAATTAGCTTTCAGTGTTGCTCAATATACTTGCATTGTCTTACTATTATTTGAAGTAGTTCTGTACCACAATAAGAGAGACAAAAATAGAATAGTTAAATTCAGTATCTGGCCTCTCTTACAGAGACTAAGAACCATAACCTGAAAACTTGGCTTAAGAGTGTCAGTATCCTGGTCTTAGCAAAATAAACTCAAATGCTTCAAAAGTCAGGCCCCTTACATGAAAGTGGATAGATTTATTTTCTTCATACTTGAAATCATTCTAAAGAAATTTCAAGTATCTAGAAAGAATGCTCTCATCTTGTCCCCCACAACAACACCCCCCCATCCCTTTCTGCAAATGTCCCCTGCTTTCTCTGAGCAGAGTAATTAGAAGGAAGGCAACTGGGTACTGTCTCAGAATTGTCCAGATTTTAAAATTATAATGATGCCCAAAACACATCCATTCATACCCTCTTCTGGCAAGCGGGAAAGAAAAGAACTGTTTAACTAGCACTATTGCTTCCAGAAAGACAGCTATGATTTAGGTTATTTTATTTGTTGAGAAATGGTTAAAATAAATCATTCACTATACCATGACAGACTGTGTAGCAGGGATTACTATTCTCTACATCTGACTTTTCCTGTTTACTTAGTCAAACAGGAGGCTTCCTCTTCTGATAAAGAGTGAGACTGGTATCAAGAGCTACAAGCATTATCAGCAACTTCCTCAGAGAAATCTGTCTTTTCTCTCTGTGGTCTGAATCTCTGGATGAGAGTGTGCCATATGACCTATATGATATCTCCTCCCTTAAGTTCTCCAAGCAAGTCTTAAAAGCTAAACTTAAGATTCACAGACCTAGCTAGGTCCTAACAAGCAATGTGGATATTTTGAGACCAATGTGGATATTTTGATTATTTAAATGGGGTCAGTTTCCTACCTAAATATTTAAACATTAGGCTGACTGTTTTTAAAATACTTTGAAAACATGCAGCAATATCAGCAATGAACCTGGAATACCCAGCCTGTTGGCCTCTGCTTACTCAGCAAGAAAATTCTGTTTCTCAGAAAGAAAACTCCTAGTTCTCACCTCCCACAAGACAAAGCTCATGAGCTGTGCAAGTGCTAGCTGAATCTTTCAATCTGTGACCTACATTAATCAGATCAAAAAGCATTCTCACATGTGCTGAAAGAGGGATGAGGGCATTAATTGCCCACCTTTTCAGTGTCAATTCTCCCGTGTTTGCTTGGTTTTAGTTGATCTGCTGTTCTAGTTACACACACGAAAAGAAGCAGAAGACAAGAAGACATCTACCATCCCGGACAAAGCACCTAAACTGATTACCATCTCACCCCTGCAATAAGTATTTCACATGCTCACTTGTCCCTCTGCCACAACAATTCCTCAGTCTGAATACAAACGGCTGAGCATCTGTGCTGGTTTTGGCACAGTTAATTTTCCTAAGAGAATTGGGTTAGCATGGGCTATGACTTTGGATTTGCACTGGAAACAGCATTGATAACTGAGGGATGTTTTAGCTGTTCCTGAGCAGTGGTCACACAGGGTCAAAGCCTTTTCTGCTCCTCACCCCACTGATGCTGAGGGACACAGGAGCTGTGAAGGGACACAGCCAGGATAGCTGACCCCCACTGAGTGTAAGGATATCCCACCCCAAACGACGCGATGCTCAGCATATAAGGAGATGGGAAGAAGGAAGGAGGAGCCACGTACAGAGTTACTGTGTTTGTCTGCTCAAGCCACAGTTACATGTGATTTAGTCTTGCTTTCCTGGAGATAGCTGAACATGTGTCTGCCCATGGGGAGTGGTGAATGAATTCCTTGTTTTGTTTTGCTTGTGTGTTTGGCTTTTGCTTTACCTAAACTGTCTGTGCCTCAATTCACAAGTTTTCTTACTTTCATTCTTCTCATTCTTTCCTCTAACCCACAGGGAGCAAGTGAGCTGGTAGCTGTGGCTGTGTGGAGCTTAGTTGCCAGCTAAGGCTAAACCATAACAGCATTCCTCTTTATGAATTTACCCCCAAGAGCTCAGAAATGCTGCTCCATTAAAAGCACATCCCAGCACATCCTGCTGGTTAGGGCTGCTGGAACACTCTACCCCTCCAGTCTCTCATGGACTATTGAGCTGAAATTAGCTATTCATTACATGTGAAGGAGGCTCACGTAGAGCAGTACCCTGCTGCTAAAGGCTGCTATTTTACATGGCAATTTTGCAACTACAGCATCCACTACCTTACTAATATGTATACTTAATGCCACTGCATATAATGTGCAGAATTATTGTTTGTTCAGACATTACAAGCTCGTAAGTAGCACTATTCCATTTGAAAAACATTGTACTTTTTTTATTAGGTCTTCTCCCTGATGCTCTTTCTAACAGAGCCCCAAACAAGCCGCTCCTAGACTACTCTAGACCAAAAACCCCCATGACTTGGGGTGAGACAAGCTTCTGGCCTGCACTACTAATATAATTTAGTTTATTTCCTGGGTCTCACTCCCCAGGCTATAGTTTTACATTGTTCTAATATGAAGGGAACTGGAAAGGGAATCATATCTTGACACTACTCTTGCCACTGTGAATATGGATACTCAGAGCAGTGGCCTTTGCAACAGATTTTGTTCTTTCAACTCTAAGACACTCTAAGAAGTAATACTAAGTTCCACCACACACAGTTATTAATCATTTTGTTCACAGAACAAACTACCTTGGGGAGTGGGGGGAGGGGGAATCAAAGTTTTAAACTAGAGGGTTTAGGAGTGAAGTGTGGGACCAACATGTCGGGTTGTTTCATGCCCTACAGGAAAAACCTCAGTTTGCTCCTAGGCCAAATGTCATCTTAAGCCAATCTCATCCATCCTCCCCTACACCTGATTCAGGGAAAAGTGATTATGAGCATGGTTATTCCAGGTAGCAAAATGATTGCTCATTTAGTGTAGAAGGCAGTAGCACTAGTATCTGTGGTTGCCAGCTCAGATTTCAACTTGAATTACATACCTCCAAAGCAACCTAAGGACAGGAAACGAATCTACTCTGCATAACTGAAGTGATGCCCACTAAGAAACACTACTTTAAATCCGATTTTGAGATAATCTGCTCTCTGTTGGAAGGCGAACATAAATTCAAAGCAAAGGAGATTCCATAATTCTGAAATAAAGCAAGCTCAACTGAGTGTTTAGGGTTATGCAGGTAGACATTTGCTCTAGAATTTGTCCACAGACCATTGTGGTGTTAGAAAGATTTGGGAGTTGTAGTAACACTTAAACGTACCCATAGGATACTTTGAGGAACAAAATTCTAACCAGTCCATTCTCGTTATTCCAAGCTACAAATAAATCTATAGATGAGTAAGGAGTGGCAGAGACAGTCCTTACCGGTCAGGCAGAGCCTCAGTCTAGTCATGCCTTTTCTGCTATGAGTATTCAATAGTCAAATAGTCTACTGTTTCAATATGAAAGGATGCCCATGGCTTTCCTAACTCTCCTTTACTTACAAAGCAGATAAGCTTCATCCCGAAGGATAAAAAGGACTCTAGCGGACTGGGCCTTTCTACTCACCCAAAACACACGAGGGCTGCTCTGATGTGCAACTCAAACTCTGCCCTGAGAATTCTGCAGAGCTGAGCATCACCCCAACTCTTGAGAGCACAAAGGTATCAGGAGGCTGACACAGGCTGCTGCCTGCAATGCACTGCTGATGAGGATAAGGGCAGCAGAGAAGACTGCACCTGGAAGGAACTCCAGAAGGAAAGACCAACATCTGCTCCTTACACACACGGGCACACACACAGGGTTTGTGTGCAACCCGAACAGGAAAATTCGGTTAATTTTCTACATTTTGGGTCTACTTCAGACATTATACAAAGTAATGAGAATATTTTCATTTTGTGTGTGTCTGTGTGCTGCTACTGGAATATACAAAGTTTCTCTTTCTAAAACAGTAAGCTATTCAAACAACCCATCAATACCTCACCAGACGAGGCAGTGGTTCTCCTATCAGTGAGGAAGGACCATCACAGCTTGACATTTATAAAGCATATGAGGGTGAGCAGAGTAATTTCTCCAATTATGCCAGATTCAGAATAAACAAAAACAACAAAATCTATTTCTTCCACCACAGGCATATTTAACAATGACAACCCCCATGTAGTCCACATGAAGACAAACAATTTGAACACCAAAATAATGAAGCAGAAACAAGACACTTCTAAAAAAAAAAGACTAATATATATATATTATATTTTTTTAAATTCATCTACACAAAATTCATAAAACAGAAAAATGGACCTGTTATATTTTGGCATGGAAAATTTATTATGATTTTAAAATATCCCTGACAGTGATAAAACTGGTTAGAAAAAGAATTCACTTTGTTTTTAAGAGTCAGTATGTCTGAACATTTTGTTTTGAAAGGTGATGTTTACTTTTTACATGAGAGATCAATGCAAATTACAAACCTTCAAGATCATGAAAAACAAGACAGCTAAAGAAAACACCTTTTAAATTTTTGAAAATATGCTGAACAAAAAAAATAACTTGTCCAGTTGTCCAGAACATTAAGAGAAGTAACCTTTGTATTTTCCCTTCAGTGTGTCTTCCAAATAAATGAATAGTAGAAAAGCCACAAGCATTATTTCGGTTTTCAGGTGAGTTTCAGGGATTTTGTTTCTCATCTAGCTGTCCCTGCAACCTAATTGTTTACCCCATTTAGACAAGGAATTTTTATATGACCTCATTTTCACAGTCAAACAAAGTATTTCTGAGGGCATTCATAGGATCTATTGCTGTAATGAAATGGTTTAATTAAGTACAGAAATTACTACTTTTAAAATGCTCTACAATCTGAACAGGCTGAAACAAATACTACTATACTATTCCACTTGTAGTTATTCTTTTAGAGAAAATACTGAAATCAGCAGTACACTAACCTGAAAACAAACTACTTAACCAATTTCTTTCCATAGTGTAATTACTTTATGCAAGTAAAAAAAAAAGCCTTAATAAAGTGAGAGAACATTACTTTGAATTCAGAGCTCCTGACTGGAGTTCTCCAGTAAGAAAACATCCTTCTTGAAACATCTTTCCTTCTTACTGTATTTTAAGGGTAAAGAAGAAACAGAAAATTACTGCAATATCACTAAGTACCTATGCCTTCAATGACATTATGAAGTTTGTTTTGCTCTCTTTTCCTCAGAACTCAAAAGGCTTTGCTGGAAGGAAGCCTCTCATTCCAACATTAGGATGCTGCACACCACTAGTCACTACCACTTCAAAGAGCAGAGAAAAAGCTTCTAACACACCAGAGGCAGCTGGCTAATGTTTGCAGCAACAGAGCGTTATTTCAACTCATAATCCACAAAATTCGTCTGCAGAGGGTGGGGTGGGCAGAGGGATATATTTCTTCCTCTATCACGGATTGCACAGCATCCCAGTGAGAAAGGAGGGTGAGAAGGTTGGACAGCAGAATGGGCTAAGCCACAACCAGGCCGACAGCTACACTGAAGGGAATGCCGGTGCCCCTAGGCCCAGACAGGCATCAGGCTGCAGCTGCCAAAAAACTACTTCCTATTTGGTGCATTCTGACAAGCAGAAGTCTGCATGGGAAAAGCCTGCAGGGCAGACTGACCCACCTCAGGCAAAGGATGTGTAGCACTGCAGAAGGTGAACTAGCCAACAAGGGGAGGAGCAGAGCCCACGCTGCTGCCCACGGCAGGGAGAGCAGCACAACCTGTGAGCTGTCCTGCCCCAAAGAGGAGCAGCGCAGGAGGAACAGGCAGTCTAGACAGGATGGGGGACGGGGGATGTGTGGCTTGTTTGCTTCGACTGCTCCACAATGCAGACTTTTCCCACATCAAAAGGAGGGGAAGGGAGGGGGAACAGACAGGCAGCCTTTCAGGAAGACCTATCCTTTTCTAAAAAAGACAGAAGTCCGCCACCATTTTGTTCATGATACTTGCTTCATGTCTTAGAAAAAGGATCTGCTACCTAATAACTCAAGGATTGGATTTTTCCATACAGGGGTCACCAAGAACTGAATCCCATTCATTATCTCCCAGTAAGTCTGACTGTATCTAAGCTGATGCCAAGAACCTTCCAGTCCATAACTTACTTTTAGAAACAAGACAAAACCACTAACTGACTGCTTTAATGCATCATCGTAAACAATTACCCAACAGATAAAAACACAAAATAACGACAAGCTACCCTAAGCATCTACGCCCTGCATATCATCTTCTCTCTGCAGCAGCTCTCCAGTCACACAACAGCTAGCCATAAGTACCAAGTCTCAACATTTCAAGCAGGAAAATGGAACAGAGTAAGGGTGAGGAAAGGATGTACCAAAAAATTTAAATCCTCACAAACCCAGAAATTATTTGCAACATAGTATTTAACTGTTGCTTAAAATATGAATAACTAGGCTTGGAATAGTTATACTCATTTAGAGCACAAGCACATTTGTTTAAGTAAATACAGTCTGACAGCAGTTTGGATCACCTATCAGAATGAATCAACTGCAAGTTTAATAAGCATTATTTGTATTCTACATCATAGACTATGTGTTCTTTCAAGCCACTGCAGCGATAACACATTTAAAGTCTTTCACTGTGTACGAAATCTAAGGTACCTGGCAAAACACAGCATATTCCAGTTGGACGCTTCCCAAACCATATCACTCAACTTTTTAAATATTACTGCCATCTGGCTACTAGGCTTTGTTTACCAAAACAGTAGCTGTGCAGACATTTCTACAGCAGCTGTAGTAAAAAAAAAATTAAGTAATGCCATTTGGTAATTCACATTAAAAAACGGAAAACTCTGGAACTATTTTATCAAGCCAGTTTCCAGTGTACCCAGAAAAATTAAATATAGATAGCTTTGTGTTTTGCTGTATTTTCCATTTCAGTGTTTTAATGGTCTTCACCAACTCATTTCCCACTGGCATTCTCAAAGTCCAGAAATAACAGTGACTGAAGAACATGTGAAGAGCAAGTAGTATATCTTTTATTATCTGTAATTCCATTCTGGATAAGTACCAGTGCTACAGAAATACAACATGGAAATGACGTCATAGTAGTATCTCTGGTCGTTCTTAGGATACACAGCAAATCAGAGCCTTCTCAAAGAGACCCCAAAACCATGCTGAAGGCTCTGATTTATTCCAGGGGCTCTTCACAGTGTCCAGGTCACAGTAAACAAAACAAGTATTTAAATTATGACTAATCTGAAGCAATGCACAATGAAAGCTGGGGAAGTCCTGGGAAGAGTGGGAATATTCAAATCGGAAAAGAGCCTGTGGGGTTTTTTTTAATTACAGTACATTAATATAATGAGCCCTGGAAGCCACAAACCCAAGGTTCTTTGTGACGGAGTTGTCAAGGCAGCACAAAACACACTCAAGGCCAAACAGGTGAAGAAGCATTTTCAGCACTTTACTTTGTGGATATCTTAGCAGTGTATGGCAGAACTCAATCTTTAAACAGGCTGTGGCCTCAAAGAGTAGATAAGCTTTGGCTGGATAAAAGCCAATGATAGTGTAGTTACAGGAAGGGTTTTTTCCCCAAGTTCTACCATGCTTAAACCATCACCTAAAGCTCCATTCACATATTTATTCACTTCAGTACCCAAATACAAGAGAATCCAGCAGTTGCTAAAAGTATGCATAACTAGAACTGAAATAGTTGCATCAATTTAAAGCAAAACTACATGGGTTTGAGTGTAAGAAAATATTGTCTGACAGCAATCTGGACCAACTGCAAACTTAATAAGCTATAGGATAATTAAGAGAAGTTGTTCATACGTATGTCAATAAGTTGAGTTACGTGGTTTTGTCCCAAATGTTCCACCAGGAGCTCTGTATGGTTTGGTACATACATACACACTCCTTGTGGCAGTAACAGCTTGTTCCTACCTCTGAATGAACATAGAAGATTGATGGAGCACTTTACAGCCCAGAAAAGCTCTGAAGGCTGATCTTGCAGAGAGTGTAAGTTAAAGAGTCTCTTTGTTCTCTTCCAGAGAGCAGTATTTCTTGACTTATAAATTGTTCACACGTTGATGTTTTACAAAAAAAAAAAAATCAGTATTTTTGGAAACAACAGCTAGACTTTTACCTTTTTTCTCCTCTGTCTCAAATCACAGGCACTGAGGTTATCTAAGAAGTGACGTAGTCCAATCTGACTGAAACAAGTACAGCATCTGGACAAGCTTTAGCCTGATCTGACTTGAGTACTTTATAAAAGATTTCAGGCCATAAGTACAGACTCCTCTTGCTAGGGATCAAAACAAAAAGAGCCACGAACCACAAGCAACCGAAAAACCCAGTATCACACAATTTTATGGTAAGATCACACAAGGTGCATGGAAATCAGTGAGTCTATTGAAATCAATTATCTTTGAGAATGGATTCCAAAGTGCCAGGAACATTATCATTAGAGATTATATATGAACCATTAACTAGGCCAGAGACAGAAAGCAAGAAGGTATTTTCTTCTCGTCTTAGACAAAACAGATTTCAGAAGGTCCTACAAAATTAAGGAACCACATTAACTTTCCTCAAAGACTGGCATAACATGCTTTTCATCTCTAAGATAAAATAACACCAAAAACAAAAGACTCAAGGAACCAAATATTAATGAACAGTACCAATGTAATCCTGAGATGTTTTGATACTGCTCACCTCCTGACTATTTGAAAATGACAAGTGCTGCATTCTCACATCTGTGACCCTTACAGCAGGCTTGTGCTGTAGATAAACAATGCCAATAAAGGTTATACAGCAGAGCATGCCAAAAAATCTCTGAACAGGTAAGTAATGGGAAAAAACAACTAAAGTACAATTAAAGGACATATTTCGATTTCTGAAGTCAGAATGAATTCAATAATTAGATACAGCTTTTTTTTTTTTTTTTTTTTTTTAATACAGATTACTGTTAGCAAAGGCAAAAAATATGGATAAGCAAAAAGAGACAAGCTGTCAGAACCACAAAACCAGACAACTAGTCTAACTCAACTTATGTCCTAGGGAAAAAGCTTGTAGTGTGGTGCTTGCTTCAGAAACATGTCACTCTTCCAAGAGATTACTTTCAGTTGTTACAAACACAGCTAGCAGAGAAGACTGTTATTCAAGAACCAAACTTAATTTATCTTTTTGGATAGAGGCAGAAAAGAGGAAACATTACCTTGAATAAAGACATCTATTTTTTTATTGCCTCACATCTTCCACCTTCACCTTTTCTGTACTTATCTGCTAAAACTGATAATGACAGAGAATTGTCATTGATGCACCAAGTGGTTTTCCTATTTGTAGAGTATACACTTAATCACAGTTCCAATCTCAATGAAATCCATGTAATTTAAGAAACCCTTATATTTAGTTTTTAAATCTGACCGACCTCCAAGGTGTAAATAGCAACCTAAACACTTAAATGAAAGGTTTCAAGAAATAGTGGTTGTTTGTTTCTCTTCTCCCCCCACTTTCTTCCTCTCTCCTTAGTTCCAAAACAAGAAGAAAACCCCTTTTAATCCTTCCCTCAGCTTCTGATACACACCTAACTGCTTTTGCAGTGCTGAGTAATACCAGCTGGGGTAACTGTGGATGAAAGCATTTTTCCCTTGCCCTGGGTTTCACAAGATGAAATCCACAGACAAATTTGCACAGGTTGTCTAGATTCCCTCACTATCTCTCCAACAAAGCATACACATCCGAATTAAAATTTAACAGGAGACAAAATTTAATTTAATGTAGCTGAGAAGAGGGACATGGAATTGTTTCGAAATTCTCTCTGAGAAGCAGCCTGTTGTATTGGAACAAAGCAGCTCATTTCTATCATTTCTTTGTTTGGGCAGGTTAAACAGGTCATTTATGCCTCAAAGCATCAAATTAACATTTGAGGACATGAATTTTCAAAACAGCTATTTGCCTCTCCTCTCTAAATTACATGGGTAAGAAGTTAAGGGGAAAGTGGAAATACACAGCCAGATCTCCTGCTCAGGCAAATTAGACATTGACTTTACATCCGTAACAGCACATGGTGACTGTCCCTTAACTACCTCAGAAATTAAGCAGATAGTTCAAACAGTGTCTAATAAAACTAATTTTTAATTATTGAATAATTTTTGGCATATCATATACAAATTGCTCCCTCCTGTCCACAGAGACGAGCTCCAATATTCACAAGGTGAAACTGCCACCAGCAGAAACAGCTTTTGAGCATGTTTTGCACTAACACAACACTGCCCATCTTGCTAGTCCTGACTTTAATAAACGACATCATAACTCATAACACAAACACAATTATTTATATAATAAGTGTTGGGGGTTTTAAAGGAAATAAAGAAATCTGATGTGCTTTTAAACTACATAACTGGAAGTATTTGGGACTAGGTTCTCTAACACTAGGCTCTTCAGCTCTGAAAGCACCTGTGGTTTTCATCAACTCCACAAATATTCTTCACTAAAACATCATGCTGAACTCAAATTATGCCCATCAGATACAGTTTGAGCAAAAGCTCATACCTCATAATTTGCTTTCTCCAGCTGTCCAAAACCTATCTGGCTGTCTTGCATTCATGTCACCCTCCCAGCAGATGGAAGCAGATAATGCTCCCTGCCACATGGAGGTCTTGCTAGCTCTAATTTTAGATGGTAATTCCCACACGGTTAGCAGCACCAGTTCAACTCCAACAGCTTGAAGAATAGTACCTAACAAAGTCAGTGCCAACATAATTGTACCAAAGAGGTGGGGAAAGAGAAGTTGTTCATGGTAGCACACACACAGTGTTTACATTGGCAATATCTCTTGGATACTTCCCTGCTCAGCAAAAAAAATCACCCAGAATTCACTGGGAATTGGGTTTTAATGCTTCCTTCAAGGAGTAATTTTTATTAAAGGGGAACAAACCAACATTCACCATTCAGAATTGTCCAAACCTTACAGCGAAAAAAGAAACACCTGTTGAACTTTTTCAGACTCAGGCACAGCTCAAATATCCATTACCAACTGTAAAAATTCACGTCCAGCCAGGGTAAGACCCAGAAAAACCCAGACACTCCACGGTATCTTTAACAACCCTGCTTCACGTAACAACCAGACAGTAAACACTCTGTGAAAGACTAACCTGTAGGAGCAAAAGATGAATGCTGCTAGGCACTAGTTCACATTTAAAATTGTAAATTGGTAATACAAAACACAGCTGTTGTTTTGAAGGCAACAAAAAAATTCAGACAACAGATCCTTACACAGGCAGGTGAAGGCAAAATTTTCTTCATGTTCCCACCCATCAGTGTGAAGAGTATCTGCCACTGCTTTTTGCCAAAACAGGAAAGATAGCAGCAATCAAAGAAGAAAATTCAGCCTGCATAATCCTGCTTATAAAATGCTTTGTCACTTTTCTCCTGTGATTGTTTTTTGTGTTATTTGTTGAAGCATCAATGCATGGAAAAGAGAGCACTATCACCTAGTTACCCACAGAAGTTGTTTCTGAACAGAGAGAAATTCTTTTTGTGCCATTATCAGCATAAAAAATAGATACCGTACTTCTACATTACTCAATTTGCAGCTAATAGATTTTTATTAGATCCTTATTAAAAACACCATGTAATTCCAAGACAGGCAGGAGCAACTATATCAAAACCTGTGAATATTTTTAATTTCAGTTAGCTTTACAACAACACGTCAATTATAAGGATCTGTGCAGCAACTGTCACTTCAAAGAGCATAATTTCAACTGGCCTCAAGAGAAAGTTTCCAAAATGTCACGAAGCCAGTCGAAACCACGTCTGTATTCTTCCAGCCTGCTCCTAGAGATACAACAAATCTCAAAACCCTGGAGAAATGCAGAGGCTGCTGTATCTCTATGTACTATTACAGTATCTTTGTGACACAAGTACCACACTGCGTTACAAGAATTTGCCAGCTACCACCAAACAGCCCTGCGATATGCTTCAAGGCTACAACAAGGTTGTATTTCATGGTGTAACCAAATTCTTTCTAACTGAACAGGATCCAGGTTTTTCTGCCTCGGGCCTCCTTACTAGCACAGGCCAGCCACATCCAAACCACACCAACTTATGTCTTGCCTTGGTAGCCACACAAAAGATACACCCAGCACGATGACCTATGCCATTTACATACTAAAGGTAATAAAATGCAGTTTACATTGTACAGAGTAAGGTAAAAGAGTGGAATACAGTCAAATCAAAATTCAAACTAAAAAGATACAAGATCCACAACAAGGTTTAAATCAAAAAGATAAAAGCGTTCAAAGTTAATAGGTTTTCTATGGGCACTGAAAAGACATTTCAACAAAAGTTTGAGAAAATTCTCCTTTTACACATATAGCTACAGGTCCCTGGGGATAGTTATTTCACTGTTACTCAAATCATTAGAGAAAAATGTACATAATTTATGATAGTCAAACCAGTTGCTTGCACCAAGTCTAGATTGCGCCAACAGAGTTCTCTGAGCCACCTGTCTCTATACAAAATGCAACACTAACATTCAGCTTCTCCTTGCTGCTCAACTGAGACTCCTTCAATCCCCCGGAATGTGCTGGCAAAGGGCACCAATAATTCTGTCCCACACAATGGCTCACATCCTGGTGTAAGGACAATATGGGATGCTGGGCAGACAGACCTGAAGAGAAAGCTGGCAAACTTCTGGGGAAGGAGAAGTGGAAAAGGAAATGACACACAGCAAATAGGATGAGAAAGAAAAGTTGTTTATTTGTCGCCACTATCATATCCAAATCCCTATCATATACAGTGTCACCACTACCATACCCAAATCCAATCAAGGCAATCCTTAAGAGAGATTTTTGTTCTCCTGATTCACCAAACCAGAACGGAGAGAGAGGGTTTTCTCTCTCCAAACACCACCAACCAATCAATGAAAACATTCTGATATTTTAAAGCTAGAGGGGCATTTTCATCCCTACTCCATGCAACTAAAAAACAGCTGCAGAACAAAAGCCAGCTTTGTACTATGGCACATAAAAAAAAAAAGGGGAAGAGACAATGGGTAGGAGACACTTGAAAAACTACTCATAATACTCAGGAAACTGTTCCTGTTGGGTCTTATTTTCTTACCTAATCAAATAGCTGACTAATTTATTATTCCTAATTTATCTGCCAGCTGTGAGAGTATTCTACTGTCAGCGCTCTGGGTTCAGGGGCTCACCAGACAGGATGTCCCCAAAAACTGATATAGTGGGGGAAAAGCACAGGAACAAGATGTAGTGTCTTAATCACAGCCCTTGCAAAAATAGTTTCTGTAGAAGCTGTATGTTTAGTTACATTTTATTTAATGCCTCTAGAAAAGAAGTGAGGTGAGAACATGCTGAGTTTCAAATTTCTTTACGTATTAAAACTTAAGATAACGCAAGCCCACCCCAAACACCCCAGTTATTATTTGCCAGAATAACTGATACTGGAAAAAAATCCAACATGGCACTTAATAATACACTGTCAAGGAAATAAGGATCCTGGGAAATCAGTTAGTACACACATGGCACTTACTGGACATTTGATCTCTTTTGATTATTACTCTCTGCCCATTATCAGAGTGACACAATCCCTACAACTGCAAAGAGGTTGCTACTGTATCATTTTAGAAGCCTTTTGCCATTTTCTTCCTGCACACTTCCATCGTACTGAACTGGTAATACTGCTCCAGTATGGATGGAAAAAAACCTATACAGGACAGGACCATCAGCCAGTAGAGCAGAAAGGGAAAAGTGTGCTGCTTGGGCACCAGTGCTGCAGCACCACTCTGCAGTTCTGCAGGTGAGTTGGTTGGTTTTACTGGTTTACTTGGTGCTTGTTTGTGGGGGCTTGTTTGTTTATTTTC
>VXBN01012325.1:233383-266110 GCA_013397395.1 Sinosuthora webbiana
GGGGGGGGGTGTATTTATTGTTATGGTTTGTTGTTTTGGGGTTTTTTTTCAGAATTGGATTTCTCAGTGGATACCACACTGGGTTCACTTCCCTTTACAGGAAAAGGGCCTCTCTCTCAGAACTTCTAAGCTCCTAAGTTTCTTTCATTATGAGTCATGATGACAAGACACTTCAGGGAACACACATGCTGAACATAAAAACAAGCTCTGAAGAGAAGTGAAACATCAAATATGAGGAACTTATATACCATAACATCAATGAAAACCAACTACACAGCAATATTGCTTCTGCCATGTTAATTCATAGATTTAATTAAAAAAAAAACAAAACAAAAAAAAACCAAACAAACAAACAATCTTACATAGGCATTCTGGCAAAATCCATCTCCACATATCAAATTAAACCTCTGACAGTAAATTTCAGAAGTAATATGGTAAGCTTTATCTGGTGCCTAGTTTTTTTCAGAAATGCAGTACCACAATGAGTCTCTCAGGGCTCAAACTCAGTGTAGGCAGTTCCTATTAAATAGCCTGCAATATTTAGAAAGCTTGAAAGATCCAAACTCCTGTTTTATATGGTTTATGCTGCATTTAACTAGACTTAGTCATTTTATAGCTCAAGAGGAAATCCCAGACTGTGCTCACTGGAATGAGAGGTACAAACTAGTCTGATTCACAGAGGCAACCCAGAGGCTCGCTCACAGTCACACTGTGTCACTACTGCCATGATGCTCCAGACAGAACTTGAGGCACCACAGTGGTATGCACTGGCCAGCAGCACTCATAAAACTTAATAACAATCTGCAACAGACAAGTCAGTGGAGAAAGCAACACACACAGAGCAGAGTGACTCATGCAGAGTCATGCAGCACCACAAAGGTACAGACAAAATTTACTACTTCTGACTCCTAAAACACCAACCACTAGGTGATGTATCAAATTTTAGAAGACATTTTCCGTACTCGTACTTCTGCTGATTTTTGGCTCTGGTTAAGACTTGGCCCCAATACCATTTGACTGAGAATTTCATGAAGTAGACATGCCTTGCAGAAACAAGTTGCTGTATCAGGAACAGATCTATATCAATGCCACCAACACCTGCAATATCATTAACATGACAGGAAGAAAGGGAGAGGAAAGAGAAATGGGCTTCTCTTGAAGTTTTTTTTCCACCTCACCTCTCCTTCACAGACCAATTAGTTAAAAAATCCCATCATGTATTTATACTTAAACTCTGAAGAGAGTCCTCCTACAGAGAGCCTATATCTCTAATTTATGTAAATGCATTATACTGCTGTGACAAGTGCACACTGACCAGAGACCTATGATAAGAAGCACTGGCCCAGAAGTATTGCAGATTTAACAATGAAGACTACAAGCAGCAAGATTTGTTATAGGAGAGAAAGGTAGATCCCAAAACACTGAATTTAAGAACACAAAAAAGAGAGCAGCTTCAGAAAAGCTGTCTGTACCAGCTAAGCAAGTATCCAGGCAGCCCAGAAGTTTCTGCAATCAGCAAGTCTCCCAAAATCTTTTTAATAAGAGAAATGTTTAAGTAATGTTCCACTTACCAACACTGTCAGTAAGGCTGATAGTGAAACATGCTTTCTGTCACTCTTGCACAAGCCTGGATATTGTCCAAGTATATATATATTTTTTTTTTTTTTCATTTGTTTCATAATAATAATAATAATCCAAAAGCATAGATCCACCCTGAAATCTGATTATAGAGCAGAAGATGCATCACCCAATCAAACACAAAACCTGGGTAATTTTATTGATTTTTAACCGCGAAGTTTAACACCTTGCCACCCTCAAAATGCCCTCCTACATAAGTTCTCCCCTCATTTACGAATTAAGGGGCTGTGATGGCAGCACTGTGCCTTACTGCCGTAGCGCTTCCCTCGCCGGCGGACAGCAGGAAAGGGCAGCAGCGCCAACAGCGCCTCCCAAAACGCCTAACGCTGGAACGCCGAGAGCCCGGAGCCGCAGCACCGAACAGGAAGCACGGCAGGGCCGGAGGGGCGTGAGCGTGTCCCTGTTTTATCCCGTTAGGCAGCCCGGGCCGCTCCCGGCGGGCCGTGAGGGGCGGGCGGGGCGCGGCCGGGCCCGCCCGCTGTCCCCCGGCTGAACCGCGCTGACGTCACGGCGGCGGCATTCCTCAGCAGCGCCGCGGGCCGCGCCGGCAGCCAGCGCACTCGGGCTCTCAGCTGGGCCGCGGCAGGCGAGCGCTTGGCCGGCGGCCAGCCTCCTGAGCTCAGCAGTTTGCAATGCACTTCCTTTTTACTTCACGGCTTTGCATAATGCCGCGGCCCCGCCGCCCTTAACCCGCGCGGCACTGGGATCGCGGCCCCGCTCCGCGGGCACGCCGGGACGAGAACGGGGGGCTGTCCCGAGCCGGGGAATCGCCCTCCCGGTCGCCCGTGAGTGCGGGCTGGAAAGTGAGTGAGCCCCGGCTCCGCCCAGCAGATGCAAACTGGGAAGGAATACTCACAGCCTAATTTCCTCCGGTTCTACGCAAGTTCGCATGCCGATAGCCAGGCACGACACTGTATTTATAGCAGCTCTGGTTTTAATCACGTTCTCACATATGATGTATATCTAAAGCCTGAAGGTACCGCAGGTTGATTCACCCGAACGGGCAGAGCTCCACTGGCTCCATCTGCACTGGGGCTGGGCACACGGTGACCGTGGAAAGATGCACCCAGGTCACACGGAGATGGCCTGAGAGACGGCTCAGAATAAGCACGTCTAAAACCTGAGGTGGAAAGGAGACTAAGAATAGCTGTGGTTATTACAGCCTGCTATATCTGCTGTGCAGATGTCTTCCAATTACCTCTTCAATTCTGAAGAAAATTAAGGAAGCTTTCCGAAGGTCACAACACTGTACTTTTCACCTTCCGTTCAAACACCCCTGCTTACTTTTGAGAGGGTTACTATCCTAGAGCTGTGATGGCAGTATAGTAAATTCCCTCCCACCACTCCACCCACACTGTTTTGGGACTCTCTGAAGATAACAACCCATTTTTAGACTTCTGGTCCCAGACTGTATCTCCATTTCATGCATGAACTATTGCTGCCCAAACTAACCCCCTACACACACCAGTTGTTTTGCAAGTAAGACCAAGAATAATGACAAACATAAAAAAAAGTTTCACTATCCCTCCTTTCACTCCTAAGCTTACAGTTAAAATTTTTTTAAATTACAAACTAGGTTTCCTCAAATGGATGTTCATGTTCTTAATCAAAAAAAGTAGTTCTGATTTTTAAAGTTCCCCACTTTAAGAAAACAGAAGAGGCAGATAGCCATCTCATCTAGCATTCCTCGGATCAAGATTGCTCAGGGACAGTTTAAAGCAAAACAAAAATCTTAGACTTCTGTGCCATAGTACTTTGGTGCTTCATTTTAGTTTGAAAGACTGTAGTATCAACCTGAGCTTCTAAACTGAATGAGCAGATGGGATGGGTGAAAAGGTATCTCTACCTCACACTCCCTCCATGACATATATGCAGGCAGTCTAAGGCATGATTTCAAGAAGAGTCTCTCACAGGTTTCTGTAACCAACTACTTTTAGGAAGTGTAGAAGCTCCAGCCATCAAAAGAGAGCATAAACTTTACAATGTTATTAGACTGCAACATACACGTGTGGCAACACAGCGCAACACACAAATGTGGCATACACAATTTTAAAGGGTGGCATGAAGAATTTCAAATATTAACAAATAACTATCTCTTCTGCAATTCCTTTTACATTAAGTTCTGTAAATCTTATCCAGATTGCACATGGTGGCAAGCTGGACAAATTGAGATGCTAACTACAACAACTAGAAGTATTTTATCTGAATGCATAACTGACACCAATGTCTAAATGCATGGAATAAATCAGTTCAATGCCTCCAAAGCACCAGGGCACTTATTTGAATAAAAAGTTCTCCATAGCTATTATAACTGCCACAACAAATATATTTTAAGGAAAGATTTTATTAGCATACACAACAACACAAAACTCCGGTACACTAGGGGATGACTTAATACTTGCTGTTGAGGCCATGAGTTCTAGGTTTTTTGATGATTACAAATTTGGTCTCTGTTTTAAACATGGGCTCTGTACTTCTTTTACATTTTTAATAGGTAACAGTTGGACAGGATCTTTTGCTGTATCTGATCTGTTCTATCACTGCAGTATACAATTCACAGATTTACTGAGACATCAATCTTCCCAAAATCATCCTAACAATGCCAACTCCAAAAACTAACAAAAATATTCTACTGGGTAACTGACAGCAGTATTGAAAGGATTTCTATCACTCAGCTTCCATCTTCCTAGTTTAAAGTTTTCATTTGTGACACTTGCATGAACAATACCTCCTCATGAACCTCCCCTGTTTCTTCTCTTACAGTAATGCCCCTAATGCTGATAAAATACAATCTGAGACACTACAGAGTTACAAAATTGAATAACAATTACTTTTCGATGTAGTAGTGGTCAGATGTCATCCATTTAGGCTTAACTTTTCACCTTGTTTGTAACATTTCCTCCTCATGGTGATCTCAGGCAGTGCTGTCATTGAAAACTATGTCCTTTGGGTGGCTTTTTACCATATCACCATTTCAATTATCTCAGCAGCCCTCAAAAAAGGTCATCAGCAGAGAAGCCAGCCACATCATGTGGTGTTTCTGGCTGCTGTCTGGGATTTGCAAGCAGAAAAATGACTGATTCCAGCAGCATTTAGTATCACCAGGTTTGTGATACTAATTCTCTCTACTAGCTTGTTGGAGTCCAGGGCATTCCTCTGGACGCCCTGGCAGGTCACAGACCTCGGCAGAGAGGACTGGGACCCGAGCAAGAGGGTTTGAGATCTGTACAAGAGGGTTTGAATCCTGGACAGGAGGGTGTGGAGCCAGTCCAGAGGGGCTGGACCCCAGCACAGAGCCCAGAGAGACACAGCCTTTGACTTCAGCCCATGGAAAAAACTTCTGACACTGAGAGAAGAACGAAAAGTCACAAAGGTGTGACAGTCAGTAGCGTAGTGTGTCACTGGGTGGAAAATTTTGTAATTTTAGAGTTTTTAGTATGTAGGTACATGGGGGACAAGATGGAGGATTTAGGGTGGTGCCCTGAATTCTTCCTTCTTCTCCCCTGGCCTCCATCTTCTGGTGATGGTGGCACAAAGTAGTTTAAGGAGATTGGGTCAGAGTAGAGGTGATCCTTTTAGTATAGGTAACAGGCATTGGAACATAAATAATGTACATGTAGTTATCTGTGTAACAAGGCAGAGACCTCCCATCGTGGGGGCGTCGTCCTGTGTCCCAGCAGCAGAACAGACCTTGGCTGGGCGCAGAGAACAGTGTAACGTAAGAAAACAATAAACAGCGTGAGAAACCAAGAAAAATAAGATCTTGAAGACTCCTCTTCTTTCTCACATCTGGCTCAGAGCCTTCAGAGGGCAAAAAAAGACTCTCTTGAACCACCACCATAATCTCAGGCAAAGAGAACCAAAACTGAGACTAGGTGACCATTGATTTCAGCTTGAAAAAGCTTACCATCTTGATATTAACATGGGCAGCTGCTACTATCTTCAGAAGTCTTCTTAAAATAATCACATTCCTAAATATATCATGGTTTTCAACTTATCATTTCTCTCATTTAAAACAATAAACTTTACTTCTGTCTGCTTTTTACCACTTGGATTGTTTTAAGCTTCTATTTTTAACTGTAGAGGACAGTTTGAAAACTGCAAACCCCTAAAGCATTACAAGAAGCAAGTAACTCTGAAATTTCAAAATTATCTTCTGAAGTTTTTTCCAATTAGTTTTTAAGCCTTTTGACTTCAGATGTTAATCATAGTTTTTTGAACACTTTAGTTGCCAGTTACAATTACAGTTACAATACTGTAATTATGGACCGACAAACACCATGTCTTCACAGCTTTGTTCTCATTCAATTTTTTTTTTCTCGCACCTTTTTGCATCATAATTTAAAAATAAACTTTTCAGAGCTAGGACTGATTGAGCTTACACAAGATCTTGCACAAAACAGACAAAATAATAAATACTGTAGACTACAGTACAGGTGGGTAATAGCAGAGATGAATGGGAAATACTGGAGTGACAGTGTACTCAAGCACTGAAAAAACCCTTTAGTCATCTACTTACATCTCCTCTACTATCAGCCAAAGATGATGACTAAAGTCTAATAAATTATTCCTTTAAGACAGATAAGAATGATTATAAAAAGCTTCTACTGGAAAATCAAATCCTGAGAGAAAAAAAACAAACAAATGAACAAGGAAGTGGAGGTAAGCAAAGGAACAATTTAGCTTAAAGATCATATTAAAATCTCCAAAGCCCTCAATTTAGGAGCTTCATTCTCATCTCTAAAGAGAAACATTAAAGCAGCTCTTATGATCAAGAAATAGCTTCTATTTCTATTGCCATTAAATACAAATCACCAGCCTTGCTAATATTTTTAAATACAAACTCCAGTGCTAAACTGCACCCTTTTTAAAGCTGGCAATTCTGACTTCTATTTAATAACAAAGTGAAAACCTGCGTTTCATTTTTGCAATTTTTACAGGTTTTCTCCTGGGAACTCTGCACTTTCAAATGATCTCCTTCAAATGATACCTACAAAACTAATTTTCACTCATAAGTGGTCTAAAATACAGAGTTTGAAAAAACCTTAACTTGTCCCTTTCCTACCTTTACAGGTATCCTGCAATGAATGGTCCAGTACACAAACCCCGAGTGATTTCAATCAAGTGTTACCAGCTTGCATTGTGGCATATCAAAGCTTTAAGCATCAGGCTATTTCATGAACTCTGCTAAGGAGTGACAGATACTACATGGGGAACATTTTCTAGCCAACTTGAACATATTTCAGGAAGCAAAGCCACATACATGGCTCTCTTCCCTCCCCGCCCCACCCCCAGCAAAGACAGGAATAGGAAGAAGCTTGTCCACCAAGGCCTTTTTAACCTGCAGAACTACATCAGCTAAATCAAATCCCTGAAGGAGTCACCTGAAGGAAAGGGACACTTGGCTGTCAGGTACTTCTATTCCTCCTCTTAGTTTTGCATGGCAGGAGATGGTTAGTTTTTCCTCCTTCCATCCCATCTTTCACAAAAGCTTCATTAGCCGGGTCTAATCTAATTTAAGAGCTGGCTCGGAGAAACTGGGTAAGCCAGACACAAAGGGGACACCCCGCTTCTCCTTGGACAAAGGCTTACCATAAGCATGGGTTAGAAGTAATAAAATGTTTTATTAACGGTTTAGGATTAGGATTGGGAAATCCATAGCACCTCAGGCTAACACACCTGCAGGCATGACCTCATGCATTACTTTCATCATTAGGGAAAAGGCAGAAGATGGTACCACCCACTGACATTGTTTTTGTTCCTATTCTGTCTCATCAGGTTCTACCAAATCGCCTCTCTGCGGTTTCACATGATCATTCATCTGATCAATGAAGGGACTCAGCTAAGGAAGGGAAAAGAAACTCCACTCAAATTAAAAAAAAAAAAGGATAAAAACCTCACCATGTTTCACTAGCTGTATTTCCTGATCCACATCACCATGCCAGGACACACACTGAAAACCAAACCACTTCTGCATAAGTAAAGGAATAGCACAAAGACAGAAGAAAGAAGCTGAGAGTGACTACAGCTTATCCTGACATTGAGAAAAATGTAAGTGAAACCACAGTCTGAATCATAAAATATATACAGAGTCCCACAGCCCATGCTAAAGTGCATTTGCAAACATTTACCACATCTTGGCCATTTTAAAAGGTCTTCACTAGTTTAAAATGTAGACTTCAAAGTAAAACTGGCTAAACTAAAAATGCAACAGCTTCCATACAAAGACAGTAAGTGAAAACACACACCCCACTAACATTCATTCTCTCCCTACTGCATTTCAAAGTAAAAAGCCCAGAACCCACATGTTAGTTAAATTACTCTCCTGACAAGAAAACATCTGTCCCTGAACAGTTTTTACTTCCATGACTACCTTCATCTAACAAGACACCACCATGTACTGATCAGGAACACTTCCACAGACCACAGACATTCTGAATACACAATGCTATTCCTTGCAATTTCAAGTGAAAAACACCAATTTCAATCTCTGCATTTCATTATGGTTCAGGGTATATACTGCTAGTTACTCTCTTTCAGAACAGTTTTGTAAATATCTAACAAGAGTTAAACTTGTCTTCCTGAAACGTCAAGCACCACAAGAGACACAAACCCCTCTTATGCAACCTGCTGCAGTTTCCTGCTCTATCTTCTGTCCCTTACAAAAAGCTGTCCTAGTTCAAACTAGAAACCTCGTTGTATTTTCTGCCTGTAATGTAATGCGCATGGTAACAAGCAATATCCTGTAAGAAAGCATCATCAGCTACTCAAAACTGTAACTCTTGCAACTGAACGAGCATTATCATCACAGCGTTTAAAAAAAAAAAAGCAAAAATACAATGACAGGATATTATGCTCCAGCAGTACAGTCCTAAAATTGTGTATCAAACAACAGAAATTGTTATGCAAAAAAGGAATTTCAGATATTTAAAATAACCACAGTTCATAAACTACTGGACGGCTACCTGTTTAAAACAGTCTCTTCTGAGCAATTACCCCTTCTTAATGACAATTTAATAGTTCACAAAAAAATTGAAACATTCCTGCCTTGCACCAACATAGAAAAGCTAGTTTTTGAAACAATGGTACTGTGGAGACAAAACATAAAATAAAATTAACAAACATTGATTCATGTGCATTGAAACACTGAAGGGTAACTTTCATATGGCAAAATTAGGAGGCATTAGTGACTCAAAGCCCATCCAACAAATGACAAAAATATGGATAACATATTTACTATCCAAGAAAAGCTACCATTACAGAAAAAAGAGACACGAATAAAATCCAAAACTTGCAGAATGTCATCACAGCAATACCACCACCTACAGTGATAATGTTCAGTTAATAACCAAGCATCAAATTCCATTTCCATTTACAGACTGCTGGGGTAGAGTGTGGGGAAGAAGGGTCATTACTGTTGTGGCACACTAAAGGATTTTTTCCCAATTTAAGGATAGGATGTTAAAAACAGAAAGGACCATCAAAGCTAATGCCACAGTACAGAGGTCTCAGGAGTTTGATCCAGACTGCCTTTGTTAAGGGACAGTCCCACTGAGAAAATGAGGGTGAAGTTCAAAGCACACTAGCAGCCATCCACCCCTTAGTCACCTCAAAACAGCAACTCGCCAGAAGCCTCTTGAAGCTTCCCAACAGACAAAACATCATAAACTGGCCATGGAAAATTGAGACCTAGAAACCAACCCATCCTTGGATAAGTCACCTTCTCCAAAGATCTTTAGAGAAAAAATGGTCACCAGGCAGTGTCGTTTTCTCAGAACAGTAAACTTCCTTGGAGAAAAGTCCTACATTTTAATCCTACATCCTATATTTTAATACAAAGGATTTGGCAATAATGAAATACGAACAACATTTACACAGAATTTGCTTCTTGCTGTTCCTAAACTACCATATATCTCAAGGGTTGCATCAGAATCAAAATTCTCTACTTCAAACCTTCACCGCTATTACTTCAGAGAATGCAACTTTTTGGAAGTATTTTTCAAAGAACAGCTTTTCAAGTCTTATTATGAGGTGGTAATGACCTCAAATTTTATCTAGTATCATACTTAAGTCAGTAGGTAAGGACATAAATTATAACATTGTAGCCAAAGCTATGCCAGAATTCCAACTGAGAATCCACTCCATGTCTCATGCTTTGATTGAACGAACAAGTTGAGTAAGTACTACGGAAGGTGAACACATGAATGGTTTACAGGTGAATTCAAAACATTTAACTAATGCTGTGACAGATTTGGCTGCAGTGGCAGTGACAGATTTGGCTGCAGTAATATCTACTGCTAAGGTGGAAAATACTTCAGTAAGTTATTTTATCTTCTCTCTCCTAGGAGGATGTTGGCTAGAACAAGAGTGTCACTTCCCTGTCAAATGAAATTGTCTAGGTAGAATCTACTGACGTACACAAACCAGTTTCTCCTACTGTTTCACTGCCTGGCACAGAATGAGAGAATTGGGAAAGAAATATGTCTTCATCCTAGCTGCCTCATGAGACACGGTCTAATCCATGGACAAAGTAACAACTGCTTAACCTAAAGACACTCAAGTAAAGAGAGGGAATCTGCCCTGGCTGAACAGAAACAAAACTGCTCAACAAAGCATGAACCTCACCAAGCTCACCCACACCATCTTCCAAAAATTTTAGGAAAAAGCAAGAAGTTAGCTCATCCTGCCACTCTTACCTAGAGAAAATGATCTGAAGCACGTACAACCACAGCAACAGACAGATTTGCCTGCTTACATCTTTTGATGATAACCATTCTGTCACCTTGACAAAACAGACCTTTATACATAAAACTGTATAAAGTGTACAGAACTTCTAAAGACGACCTGAAACACCCCAATATTACCTCAATTATACTACTCTCTAGTGACAAAGATAGTGTCCTGTAGAAGCAGCCAAGATTAATTTTATTAGTTGGTAATTTCCTCATTAGTGGGGGGAAAAAAAGAAATGAAAACAAAACAAAAACTCTACACACATACTTGCACAAATAGTTCTGGCAAACCAAGTTTCCTAGATCTAAATAACTTTGCCTTTTGGACTGAAAATATCCATTTGCCTCATTTGGTTGAGTATTTAAATTCAAACCCGTTAACATGCTCTCCAATCCTTAAATTCCATTACTATTTAATTTCAGTGTGGACTTGTCGAACTCCAAACTCTCCTTAATCAATTCCTACTTGAAAGAATCTAATTTGCTCCAGCTGCCTTGTACTCAGGTCTTTTCTTAACAATACTGATGACTGGATTAAAGTAAGTTTAAGGAAGATGTAAGGCAAAATTCTGTATCGATGGAATTGGTGAAATAAATACTTTGTTAAACATGTTTACAGCATGAAGGGAACATGAATGAACAAAGCTCACTTGCCACTAATGTAATAATTTTAAGTCCTCTGCTGTACTTGAGATACTTTCCTGCATCTGGCATCTTACTAAGCATTTTACATTTTTACCTAGTTTCACATCTTCAGTGATTCATTACACAATATATGAATTTATCTTTAAATACCATGAATTCTTTGTATTACATTTGAGATCAAAACAGCATCTATTTCTGTCAGTATTTCTGCAGTGTATTCTAAACAAAGCACTTAGGAGTCAGCCATGCCATCACTAGCATGACCTTTTCCTTAAAGTTTATCTCCATCTGCTCAGTATGTCTTTTAGACTATGTACAGCTTTACAGATTCCAAGTCAGTTCAGGTCCACTTAAATGAATACACCAAACAAGTAACAAGTATTTGACAAGTAGGTTGTGGCTATGATTTCCTCCTTACACATCCAGAGGTAATGGCAAAACAAGCTTGAGGCTTACCACTGAGCATGCAAAGACATCTTCATTGTTGGAGCAGGGAGTAGAAAATAAAGCCTAAGCTCCCCTAAAGGAAGACCACTTTAAAACATGAGGATTTGCTTATATTAGAATTCTGAGACAGGGACAACCACATAAACTGGAGTTATAAGCCCAATGCTTACTTATTTCCAGAAGTTGTTCTAGCTTCTTTCTTTTTGTTCTGTCTAGGAGGAATTACCTGCAAACACCTGTAATGCTCTATCATTACTGCACTTCAAATTCTCTTCTGAGAGCATGGATTAACACTTTGACTGCAAGGTGCTACCTGTATCTATTTTATTCCTACCTTCCAGACTTCAAACCATACACTCCTGAAACACAACCTGAATTTCTTAAGCGTAATGAAAAACCAGAAAGAACAAAGCTGTTTATTATAAGAACAACAGAAACAATGGCACACCCTAAACCTGAACTTTAGGAAGCAAACATATTTTAATTTTAATTTTTTCCTAAACTCTATTGCACTATTTATCTTCTGCAAACATAAGTGACTTCTCAAACAGCAGGAAGGAAGAGCAGATGGGAGCACAGATCAGCTGTCTGGTGCTCCATTTGAAAACAAGCTTCTAGGTTGAACTGCAAACTGAAAACTCAAGTTTTCATTATAGAAGGGGGGAAAAGTCAGTACACAGTTGGTATTTAGTTATCCCTTCCCCTGCACAAAATTACTTATGCTGCAAGTCTTGCTGTACATGGAAGTCACATAGACTGAAAACTGAGAGCCTCTGGGCCACTTCAAGAAAAGATCTGCTGTTAAGAAAGGAAACTAAATAATTTCACTTTTCAAGTGTAATTTTGCAGCTGTTTTTCTTGCTTGTCAACTTTCTCTAACTGTGATAAACTGCACCGGTAAAAAATAATTCTTACTAAGGGCAAATAATCATTGACTTGCAAACTTCTTTACTTACATAGCATTCTCTGTTCTACACTGACACATTTTTCAGTATTTGGCCAGAAAGTAGCCACTCATGTATTTTTTGCAGCTGCAATTTTTGAGTTTAGGTAATACATAGTTGTAGGAGATTCTTTGTAACATTTATTTACATTCTGAAACAGTCAGAGCTATCTTGACATTTGTTGGTGAAAGGGAGATGAGGAGAGGCGAGGAGAGAAAGGGCAAGGAAAAGATCCTAACAGATAGCTTTCTCCACCTACACCACTGTTTCCATTTCAACTCAGGCCAGTAATGAAACCAGAAGGTAAACCACTACAGAGCTTCCCTCTTGTTCTATTAAAAGCACATAATAAAAAGCAAAGCAAGTTTCATCTTTGCATAGAGAAGATATAAATAGACAAAATTTTACCTAGACATAGCCTCAATTCCTCTTTACCCACATTTTGCTCTATTCAAGATAATCTGAGGGAACCAGAGAGGTGAGGAAAAGAGGCAATCCAGGCAAAGCTTACATGAGTACCCTCATGCCTTAAGACTCTTATCTGTGTGAACTAAAGCAACCAAGTTCTAGTAAGCAGAAATCCAAGCAAAACATAGAAACAGCTATAACTGGTGGCAAGAAAGCATTATGCTAACAGAGAATATGCAATTCATTAATTGATTTTGTAGCTCACCACAAATAAAAGCAGCACCAATTCTGATGTCCATCCACTAAGATAATAGTGTTAATGCTGGTGTTAAAAATTGGAGCCTGAAAACTAACTCCTGTTAAGAAGGAAATTGTTCCAGTTACACTAGCAGAGTAAATGCTGAGTTGTGATTGCTTTTTATGTGGTTTTTTTTCACTCTTGTTTGGGTTTAACAGTAGTCTGACACCAGAATCAGTTAAAATTCTCTCTTTTGATTGTTATTTGAAGCAGAGGCAGCTAGTGGTAGCCTGGGCTGCAAGAAAAGGAGTGTTGCCAGCTGGTGAAGGAACGTGATCCTCCCCTCTGCTCAGCGCCACTGAGGCCACACCTGAAGTGCTGTGTCCAGGGCTGGGCTCCCCATCACAAGACAGACAGGGAACTACTCAAATGAGCCCAGCACAGGGCCACAAAGGTGATGTGGGAGCTGAGGCACCTCACACAGAAAAAAAAAAAAAAAAAAAGGCTGTGACTTCTCCCTCTGGTCAGCCTAGGGAAGAAAAGGCTCAGGGAGGTCTCATCAATTTATACAAATACCTAAAGGGAGAGCATAAAGAAAACTGAGCCACACTCTTGCTCATGGTGCCCAATGGCAAGACAAAGTAAAAACACAGGATGTTTCTCCTGAGCAGAAGGAAACTCTTTTTACTGTCATACCAGTCTGCCATGCCCTGTCTTTAAACTAGACAGAAATCCTGAGAAGAAGCCAGATAAAATCACTGACTTCTTAGGACCTTGCATTTACTGCTCTAACAGTTTCATAAGCACGCTAGTCAATATTCTTCAGCCTTCACTGGGAGTTCAAAATACCAGAAACAGAACTATCTTTTTTCCTAGATTAACTCTGCCAAAAAAAAAAAAAAAATAGACTAAAGAGTTTCAATTCTCACCTAGTCACTTTAAAAAGTGAAAAAAAGAAGACAAAAAACAAACAAAAACACACACACACAAAAAAAATCACACCAAAACACAACCCTAGGAGACAACAGGATTAAGCTCTACTGATAATTGTCCAAAAATTCTAAAGCTTAAATTCAATTGCCAACAAACACAATGACAAGTGGTTAATGACAAAAGATTGAAAAGCTCAAAAGAAAATGGTAGTTTCTTTTTATTTAAGAATCTTACTCTTCATGGAGCAGTAATTTCTTAAAAGAAACCAGTGAGGACCTGTTTTTCTTGTGTTTTTTAGAAGACATTTTAGTGCCAACGAATACAAACAAGCACAAAGTTATTAGCTGCATAACTGCTGCTGTGCTATACACTTGTGCACAAACTTAGGTACAAAATACTCTACAAATCTGACTTCACCCATTTTGAAAATTAGATTAAAGTTTTGCAAGCACTTAATCATCTTTCAGTATGTTCCGTAGTAGCAGCATATGCCTTACAGCACGTGGAATTCTTGCAAACTCAATTTAAGACTCATCAACACTGCAAGGTTTCATGTTCTTCAACTGCAGATGCAGCCAAAGCTATGTTAGTAGCAGGAATGCCCAGTGACATATACACAGACACAGCGTAGGTCAACCAAGCCCCAGCCTCTCTACAGAGACAATCAAATTGCAAAAGCAATACAGATCTTCACTGAATGAACCACATTTCAAGACTAGTGGATTCCCCCTTTTATACAAAGTATCAAAACCAACCAAGATAAATGCAGTTAAGAAAAAGAACTGATGTAAGCATCCAACTAAAAAGGAACCCAGTGAAGCTTTCAAATTACACGAGTTATGAAAAAAATGTAACAGTCAAGGTCATGGACAAGAAACTTCATCCCATTATTTATTTGCAGATGAACACAGTACAAACCAGTAATCTGGAGAGAGGGTCAGAAAAGCAGGAAAGGGAACATTATGACACCAATATCTAGCCAAAGAGAATCCAAAATGATCCTTGAGTTCCAGAAATGCTGCTTTACATAAACCAAAAAGTGCCTGAAGTAGCTGACATATTTTGCCACAAGCAAGATTAAAAAAAGGAAACAAAAGAGTGTTAAGTCTACAATTAGAGATAGGTGATTTTGACTTAGTGGGGTTATCAGTGATTGCCATCCATTATTCTCCTATGTCAAAAGTCAGCTTGGCTTTCTCACTAACACAGAACATTCTGAACAGTACAAATCACTATCATTTAGTGTGGACCCTGCTGTGCTCTGATAACCCTGTATATATCAGTGAACTGTTCTAAACAGTTTTCAAAAATGCATTACTATGCCCTTTCAGAATCCTAAATTCTTACTAGCTTTTGCTCCTTACAGACAATGTAGTTGAATAATTGCAAAGTGTAAGAAGTAAGGGAAATGGTGGGTGTAACCAGTTTTAAATTGTTTTCTATTTTCAGCGAACACACTTGTCCTCTGTAAAAAAGCAACCTAAACACTCAAGTCTGCTGTAACTAAGCTCAGTGTCCTCTATATGCAAAACAGAACAGAGAACTGTAACATTTTTAAGACTTCATGACTGGGACAGAATGGAACAAGATAAAAATGTAGTTTAATTAATACAGTATAACAACGTATTCCAATTAGTGAATTTGAGTTGTCTTGGTTTTAATATTAAGTATCAGTTATTTTGTTTGAGATCACAACTCAGCAAGTTTAAACCTTTCTTCTCAAGGAAGACTCCCAAAGCATTCAAAAGCACATATTTCAAAAGTGGTAGCATGGCATGTTAGAAATGCTCTTCAAATTAAAGTAGGAACTAGTTTCTATTATTTTTTAGACTGGTAGATTCATAACAGTTTATAAACCAAAGTACAAAAACAACGGTTTACCAATTATGAAGGCTGTGATAAAAACTTTGTTTGATTCTTCAAGGAATTTTGAAGGTTGTGATAAAGACTTTTTCATTTTGTTCTTCAAGGAAAAGCAATTTACTCTCAGCAAACAAACAAGCTGGAAGAACAACACTACCTTGGTCCATCTGTGGAAGACACCACTTTCTATACATCATTTATCCTGTACAGAGCAATTGGGCAGCCTTCTTGTTATCACACTGTTGCATGATAAACAAAAATTCCTTTTCTTTGTGCATGGAGAACCTGATTTGATTTAGTGGCAGCTACCCTTCAAAGCAGAAGGAGCATTTCTCCCTAACAAAGCTCTCTCCAAACACTGTTGCCAAGTTAGAGGGTGAAAAGGCAGAATAAACAAAACACCAGAGCTAAAGTAGTCACACACTAGATCAAGACTTTGTGGTAATGGTTTAGGCACACAGAAAAATTAAGGAGGGGGCAAGTAGCATTCCTTTAAGGTTATCTAAGTAATAACACATATGCAAAATAAGTGGTATCATGTCTAAGGAAGGAGATTACAAAAGCAAGCACATCAGATGCCAGTTTACAAACATCAGGGGTTGCTTATTTTGAATGAGTATTTCCATAACACTCCCACATAATGCTGAATTCAGGGAAACCCAAGAGCTTAGGACCTACAGGGTTTATTTATTTAATCTAGTGTAACCCCAATGACTCCGCCATTCCTCACCACAAGACAAATCAGACCACGTGTGCAAGCACATCCATTCCCCCTTTTTAACAATTATTCTCTGTGCATTAAAGCTTTTTACACAACCCAAAAAGCAGCATACAAAATCATACAGTCTTAGAATCCTGAAAGACAGTAAAACAAAAATAAATCCTTGCTCTTCAGTAACACCACAACTGGGGGAATTAAGTTTCCAGATATGTTTCCGATCTGCACTCGTGCTGCCAGCTGCCCTTACATTTGTGTTCTGGGAGTAGGGGGGAAGGTCTTTCCCACTCTGACAAAGGTCTTTGTTCTGCCCAAAAGCCAGCTCACCTTACCTCTGAAAGCGTGAGTTTTTGTCAGCTGTTCATACAATAAACAGCTGTGGACATCTGAAAAACCTATTACTACTGGAAAAAAAACAAAAGCTGGCAAGTGGTTTCTGTATTTACAATGCACAAAAGTCTCCAGAACACATAACGATTTCAATATATTCTGGAAGATCTTTTTCCCCTTCCTCTCACACCTAATCTTATAAGCCCTCAAAATTAGCTGTGTAGACAGCACAGTAAATGTAATTAACTTCAGAATGCCAAATTAAAGTGAGTCTCCCTGCTAACTGCTCATATGAAATGAGAAGAGCAGCACAGTCACCATCAGCACATAGGGTTAATGAAGGTTTTCCTAGAGGTTTTGCTCGTGCTTTAAGTGGACTAGGTGAACTGATGTAAATCTAACAGGGTAAATGTATATCAACTCTGAACACTGTCAAGAGAATAAACAAGTCCTTCTACCTTTCCGGCATGCTCAAGAACTTAGTAACTTTCAGTGAACTTGTTAAAAGTCACAGATTCCATTCACCTGCTATGTTTTTTCTCTCTTGAATCACCTCCCAGTTGTAGTACAGTTCCTAGTGTGATGTATCATTTCAGGTATAATTTCAAATGATGACCAAGATACAGCACACATACTTTATCCACTCTTCTGAGGAAACACATTTTTTGCTCAGTGACCAGTCTGAATGAAGCTACTCCAGTCTTCAACAGAGGTTCCTCCTCTGCATTCAGTTCACCCTCTCCGTATGAATCAAATTAAAATAGGCTAAATAAAGATGTGTCAAATTGTATTCATAATAACCAGAATGCAAAGAGATAAAAAAGCTTGCAGTAATCAGGAATATATTTCAAGATTTTAGCAATTAAGAATTGAAGGATTTCAAAATATTCACAACCACTGCATCTCTGGAGATCAGTGACAGAAATAGGTGGCTTAAATTGCAGCTGTCATTTCATAATAAATGCTTTGGATTTGGGCTTATCTTTTCCTTCCATCTCTTCATTACTACATGGGAGGATAAGGAAGACACAGAAATGAACTGAAACTATCGTGAAGCTCAGTAAGAAACACAATGTGAACCTGAATATTTGCCATAATTCATCATTCAATACAAATTTTTCCTTCACTGAGAGATTCCTGTATTTTAAAACTGACACTCTGATTTTAATGTCTCAATTTACTAAGTGTTCACAATGGTCTAAGACAAGAACAGACACTCCTACCTAAAATCAAGTTTCATACATGTGATCTGAATGACTATGTTCTGAAGCCACCCAACAGCAAGTTTCCATGATTATGCACAAAACATCTTCTATTTTCTTAATTACCCAGTGCTGCGCTGTTCCTGGGAAGATAATACTAAAGGACACCTCCCAGACTAATTAATTTTGGGCCTGTTGTTTCTGCACAAGTACTGTGAGCTACAATAGATGAGGTACTTGCATCCTGACTCTGTGACAGATAAATCTTGGTGGAAGATCAAAACACTGTGCACACTAAGTTTTTCTGGGATGCATTCGCAGAAACTGCGAATTAAAAGTAATTTTGTGAGCCTCAGTTCCTTGTCTGCACAAAAGTCTGTCTTTAAAGATGAACACATTTAGGGAGACTACTGGATGAACTACACCTAGGATCTGCATAGCATAACCAGCAGAAACTACACAAACAATTTTAGAAATGGTAGTAATCTGAAACCAGTAGGACCCCCTCCTCATATGCTCAAATTTAAAACCCAAGACTTGTTTTAAACTTCTCTACTAGGTCAAACAACCTCGCATAAGTTCACACCCACTGTGGCAACAGAAGAAAACTGCACAAGCACACCTGGTGGCACATTCATTGTTCCATGGAAATTGCCCTGTGGATAGTCTCCCATCAGGACTTTAGCCCTTGGTGGAAAGTGGTCAGGTGTCTTTCAGGAAGGTGAAAGATAGAGGTCTGAAGAGAGAAAATTACAGTGAGCAGCTGAAACACAGCAGCTTCTGGCCATGCACCCACAGGCAGCATTCTCACCTACAGCTGGTGTGAGGGTATTTACATAATGCTTCTGGAGGGCTTTGGCAAGGATGGCAAGTCCAAGTCAAGATTCCTGAACCAGTTCCACCAAATGCTGAACTTGTGAGCAAATCTGTATGCAAAGACCTAAGTGCATGGTAGTTAATGGTACACTCCTTTTCATTCAACCCAAGAGCCATGATGATAACAGCCACTTGGACCTGTTCCACCAAGAAACATTAATCCAAATAAGTTTTACACTTAGCAGTGTTACAGAGACTCACTCAACTGCAGCACATAAAAATTGCAGGTTTTTAACACTATTTTGAGTTTCCAGTAAAACAAATGCAAAAGAAGTTTTCCTCAGATTAAAGATAAAACATACTCAATTGTAAGTAAAATGAACAAAATACTTTTTTTAGAATTACATGATTTACAATCTTGGATTTGTGCAAATACAGAAATTGAAGTACAGGAAGGACCTCCAGAATTTCATGAAGATAAAGGATGTCTACAAGCTCTGCTCTTCTCCTCTTCCCTCGCCTGGTCCCATCCTTCCTGGGATTGTGCTGAATATAACTTAACCAAGTTTCAAAATTGAACACTTTTGTTGTATTTGAGTGTGTTTAAAGAACCTCCTGCATTACTCATGGGGATTGTTCTTTTTCCTATTTGTTAAGTTTTATGTGAGCAACAGCATTGTGTATAGCTCAAAACTTTGTTCTCAACAGCCAATTTCCCCTGATTGTACTTATCTTCAAAACAGCAAAGCAGAAGTAGGAATAGATGTGGAGGAGTCAAAAACAAGACAACCATGAAATTACACTAATTAGTACAAAACCTAAAAGACTGATACACCTGAGTGTTTTCCATTCTCGTAAGCAGACAAGAGTTCACTGGTACTTCTTTAACAAACTTGACTTGCAGAAGTCATAGTCAGTTTCTAAAGTATCACATTAAACATCTCTCATGAGCCTAAAACAAAATATGATAGAAAGTAGACACCTAATTTTATAACCATCTAATTTAATACCATTAGCAGTGGAGCTATAGAGCAACAAACATACCAAACTACACAACCTCACTTTCCTCTTTATTTCTTAAAAATAAGAAATGTTTAGCTTACGAGCCTAGACAAACATGTACAATAAACACCACCTGCAGAGGTTTGGAAGGATCTAGACACTTCAGTTAGGGTTGGAGGTCAAGCAGTCTCCCTTCTGCCAGGAGACAACCCAGAGAGATAAAGAATGATGCTAAAGCTTTGCACAACTTAAGGACCCCATGTCTTGCTCATGAATGCCTGTAACAGTCTGACAGCCACAACTGTCTGGTCAGAACTGTTAGAAGCCTCTAGGAGTGAGGAAACCAGACAAATACTTCCTCACTGAAGTAAGGAAGTGTTTACTGTTAAAAGTAGGCCAATGATAAGCTTTGATCTCCCACTGTGGAAGCAGTTGAGAAAGTCAAAGCACCCTCTCCCAGACAAGCAAGTACCACAAAAGTTCTCTTTATGGTAAAGGAAGCCATTTCTGCCCTAAAAATGGCCTCATCTGCACTGTGAAGTGTGCAATAAAGTTCTCATGCACTTCTTCCCTCCACCAGTTACAGGCAAACAAAGCTCTGCATTAGTTAGGTCCATCTGGAATAGATCACACACTGATTTTGGGTCCTGAAAACAGATCACTTCAGTAAACACACCTCACTTACCAAAGCAGCTGTCTGTCATTTAGCTTCCACGCTACAGAAGTTATATAAAAGCACCATTCTGCTCAATTACTGTTCTACCTGGGGAAGCAGTAATGATACTGGAACACCACAAAGCTATTTCCGACTCCCAGTAAATCCGTATCAAAAATACTTATTCTACAAGCAGCAAGGCTTTTTCTCACCTACAAGCCAGCCCTACAAACTCAGCTTGAAATCTCCACACTGCGCTCCATCAGTTCTTTCTCAAGCATTACTATCAGTAAAAAAAGACCATGCCAGACACCTAAAGTCTCTGCTACACTACCAACAGCCCTGCAACCCCCAGCAACTCTTGAGTGGAAACAGTTCCAAGTTCAAGGAGCAAAGAAGAGACTTCTCATTCTTAGTTATGTTGGCTCAGCAGGTCTAATCACACAAAAAGCTGTGAACACTTACTTTATCAACAGCTATGATGAAAATAAACACAAAACACCATTTGGACACCAAACAACAGCATAATAAGGAGAAAACTTACTTCGGAAGTCTGTGTTACAAGTATGCTGAAGTTCAGCACTGCCACAAAAGAAGAAGAAATGTATGAACTTTGAAGGCAAAAAGTACCTTTTGCAACAGCTATGCAAATATAGACCGATACGAATTTGCACAATTGGACTAAATGGTTAGGTATTTCCTTCCCCTTTCCTGTACTCCTAAAGTAAACATTTGTCTGGCTTTCTTTTAACCACTGATGGAGTGTGGGAGGGGTACTCATCGCTTAGCCAAGGTTTTGTGCCACAAAAAAAAACACCCACTGTGGATGCAGTCACATGGAAAATGGCTCACTTATACATGCCTAACACAGAAGGTGAGCTCAGGAAAGGCCTGTCCTGACGGCTGTGAAACAGACAGGCTGCCTTTCACCCCCGCTCAAACACAGGAGCGATTTCCTTTCCCCAGGCAGCAGTTAGGGCTTCATGTCCACTTTAGGCCAGTCTAAGTGTGACTGACACAGAACGGAGCCCTGCCCTTCTCAGTGCCCCCCCGTGCAATCCTCTCTGCCTTGCATCAAGAGTAGCATTTTCTTGGCAAATAAACCAGGTAAAACTCACCCAGCGAGATCTGAATTCGTAAGCAGGCCAGCCGTCTGGCTCACCATGCAGCTCCACAAGCCCTAACACAAAGCTTTAGAACTGCAGTGCTCCTTTGACAGCAGCCTGCATTTAAGCCAGCCTAAAGCAATCACATAACTTCAAGGCAAATAACGCAGCAGTCATCACACTGGGTGAAGTTCTCAAATGGCAATCACAGAAAACTTTTCCTAAATACAAGTTTATAAGCACAGCAATGTGCATTTTCTGTTCTAAAAGTTACACAATGAGGCACAGAGAAGTAAATGAGTCATGGCTCAGCAAATGAGTCAGTTCTTTCATTTACCATATTCATGACAAGTATTTCACCATGGAAAACAATTATTTTGATAGGCCTGTTTTGTAGTCTGTCCTTGGAGGAGTTCACTGAGTGACAAGAGATTGCAAGCCTGCTGGAACAGGCTCTTGGAGAACTCCCGTGCTTACAGCCACACTGTGCTTCTGTATCAGCAGCTTTCCTCAGGGCAGCAGGCTTGGTCAACCAGGATTGTGCCCCCTCCCTAAGAAAAGGAGTAACTGGAAATGTAGTTACAACTTCTGTCAGAGTTTAAGGCCTTTGTCACTTACAATCTTTGTCAGACACCTAAGGTTACCAGCCTTAAGAAGACAGAAATCAGGCCTGTAGTTACACTTGAAATTCATATTTACAAAGATCAGAAAGTACCGATTAGAGCCCTTGTTCAGCACACCACATGTACACAGGCTTTGCAGGCTGGTTCAAGAGCCTCCAAACAGCTGACATGCAGGGCTCAAGTCAGTGGAGGCCCTGCATTGCTGCACCACATCAGGGCCTGTGAGCTGTCACCACCACAATGGACACCACTGTTAGACACCTACAGTACATATTGCCCTCAAACATTACAAGAGCCCCCTGCTTGCAAATGGACCCATTCCTGACAGAAAGCAGCTGACCAAAGTTGCTTTTACCTGTGCAAGAGGAGCTGGTCAATGCAGAGAGTATGGTGTGAGGGCAGTGTGCTCTGCAGAGAATAAGCCCATCAAAGGTCCCTCCAGCCTGCACTGAACATGCTGCTGACCCACATTATTATATGACCCAGCTACTGATGGAAGATTAAACTGCAGGCTTCTTCTGCAGCAGTCCCACCTCCAGCCCACCATTCAAATACAGCATCCCCACTCTGCTTCTGATACTTCAAACTGGCATCAACTGCAATACAGGTGGATCTGCTCTTGACTCTGTCATATACGAACACCACACGCCCCAATCCCCAGGCTCATGACACTTACTGCCTCACCAAGGCTATATGACAGGCTATACCTCCCGGGCTCCTGGAGCAAAACATAGCTACACAAACCCCCCCATGCCTACCAATCAAGCTACATGTATGCCAGGCTAATACACAGACACTCCTTGCACTCTAATTCTGCTGATTCCCCCACCTCACTCACCCATTAACTTTTGCCTGAGGTGCTTTCATTATATCACACCATCACCCTCTCGCTCCCACAATGAAGTTATTGAGTACACCAAGGCCCTTGCCTGGAATGTGGTTCTGCCATTGGGCCCTTGCTGGCTCCAGCACAGTGCATCACACTGGGATGCCTCTCACCGTGGTCTCCAGTGACGATATCTTCTGAATTCTGGTTCCTGCACCATTCAGCACTTTGAGAAAATGCTGATTCCCCTCCTAAAACTTTAGACTTTTACAGATTTTTGTGCTTTTCCTTTTACTTCCTAAAATCACAACTCAGTGTCTCATTGCTCAGTCATCTTCCTCTGCTTCTGCCTTTCAGATGTTTCCCAAGACTTGATCTCTACTTCTTAACTTCCTTTTGTTATTCAGTGAGGGAGGGGAAGATGGACCACATAACAGGCAGGATTCACATCTCTTTCCACTCATCCATTCTAACATTTCACTAGCTATCGTTTCACACTTTGAGTATCAGGAAGGAGTAGCTTTGATCTTACTGACATCTTGCTCCCTTATTCTACATACTAGGAATATTCAGCTTTCTGACAAGAGCAGCACCCTTCCTTGCCCTGCTGAGCAGACGCAAGTCCTTCCTTTTAAGTACAAGTCAACTTTGGATTTCTTCAGGACTGAGATTACAATGCTCACATCTGTCCTATGTTTTTAGTCTTTACCACTTACCTTATACCACCACCAATGTTAAGTTTGTCTTCCATATGGCCTCTTATCAACAGGAAAAACTTCTTTAGTCCTTCTGCAGCAACTCTGACAGTTGTCTTCCTTTTTCTCCTTCCTACTTTTGTCTTAAGTACTGTCCAATGAAGCTGTGTATCACTCTTCATCAGATTCTTTTCTTCAGTCCCTATCCCAAGTCAGGACAATATATAGCAATATAGAGCAATATACAATGCTTTAAAACTAAGCTATTTAATGTCTGTTCAGGAGAATTCAACTATTGCAAATGGCTTACAATTTTATCTACAATTTTATCAATTAATAATTAATGCTATGAAAAAATCTCAAACAGTTGTACAAGATGAAGTCAATGGTTTTGTTATACCACCGGTCAACCTTCCATTATTATGTAACAGAAATAGCTTCTGCTAAAGCAAAATCTGACAAACATCCTTCAAACACACAAAAAGTCACCACTATCTGAAGTCAGAGTATTACCTTTGTGCATCAGATACATCTTATTTATAAAATTGAAACTGGAATGAAAGGTTGAAAAGAGTGTCAGGACAGCCACTCCATAACTTAAAACTATTTTAGAATTTCAAAAGCTACAGAACAGCTAAGCTACTGTTTGCTAACCTATTGTCCATCTTGAAAGCTGTGTTTCGTTTTGTAGGAAAAAGTCTATCAGCTTCCATGCTTTCACTAATACCCACTAAAAGTAGAGCATATAGAGGGAACAGTCATTCAGACTACATCCTCCTTGAATATACCTCATCAGGTATCTAATGAGGTCTTTGACCTTTATCTTATCTCAGGAAGTACTACTTCCCCACTTCTCTTCTTGGCCTCTCATCCATAAAGCATTTTACTCAGAATTTCACCACCTTTCTTTTCTTCAATGTATTGTTCAGTAAGACAAATTCGTGTTTACTCCTGAATACATCTTTGTTTCCTGCTACCAAACAGTCATTTACACTTATCATCTACAAAATTACCTAGAAATCAAACCTGTAAACTACTGCCAGGATACATGACAATTAAAAAACTGATCACTCGAAACTGTCAGTAAAACTAAGTGGTATGCTGCTTCTAAAATTTATACATAGGACTAATAAATTTATTCTCGGCTTCCTTATCCCATGAGACTTTCACAGCATTTGTTACATCATGTCCCAGTCCTAGTCACTGCCTGCCGTTCATGCACTAGCACATTGAGCTGAAGTAATTTCTATTAATTCATGCATTTGTATTTGACCAGGAAAGCTGCATGATGGTGCTCTCACATATCACAGCTTACAATAACAAAAAGATAAAAAACAGCTGTGCATTTTATGTCATCCTCATGCCCCTGCTGTGGAGGAAGCAAAATAGAAGTTCTGGGCTTCTGTATAATATAGCTACACTAAATCCAGAAACAGAATATAATGTACTTGATATTTTATCCCCCAGACACTAACTGTAGACAGTTTGCAAGGTTTCAGTTTACAATCTAAATCAATGGAAGAACTGAGACTCATTTTGCATGTACCACAGCAGCAGCACAGACAGTTGTCCCAGCTGTCATTGGTTATAACAGTATTTCAGAGTGTAAGTGTTCCATTTTTTTTCTTTTTCTCGAGCTAATATATTAAGCAATTCATTTAGACTACTGATTTTCCCCCTGTTCTTTAACTTTTAAAATCAGCAGACTCTGCAGAATTGTCCTAAAGAAGAACAAGCCATATTTAATCCAGTAAGCAGGGTCACTAAATCCAGCTTTGTAAATATGTGCAAATGAGTGTTTTACTGAGACTACTTTCCACCCTCCCAAAACACTGCACTGTATTCCACCAATAGCAGAAGCAAAGTCTGATGGAACTGGTGTGGAAGCAACCAACAGCTTACAGTACAGTTCTCCACTCAACTGATTTCCTCAAATTTTCCAGAAGATCCCAAGAAGATTATTTGTAAGTGTATTTGGTAATGAATTACTAACACAGATTTTCTCTGCTATCCTTTCACAGCCACAACTGCATGTAAGATGAAGGAAGGACCAACAATTAAGCACAAGAAACTCTTAAGACCACCCTACCTGTATTTATTTATACTACTGACAAACAAACTATTGATCCCATCATTAATCACTGAATACGGATCAGTGCTCCATGCACGTCAGCCCAGTCAAAATATCAAAGCTGAATGTAGAAATTAAAAACTAATAATAAAGCTCAGAAGCCAAGGGTAAGCTAGAAACTAAAGTGTTTGAGTTCAAAAAGTTTGTGCTGCCAGGAGGCCTTGCACACTTAATGGCACATTGCTATGCAGAAAAAAGGCAGGCCACTAGCATAAAAGAAGAAAGAGTCAAACTCTAAGCATGCAGAAACAAATATGAGAACCACTGCTGAAGCCTTTAACACAAAGCCAAGCTTTTAACACAAGCTTAAAAACAAGCAATTAGAATACAGGCAAACTTGATCCCCTACTCTGTTACAGGCTGTACATTTGTCTCACACTGTATAAGCCTTTATCCAATTTTAAGTGCATTGATGGTCTAATGTTTTTTATTGCATTAGTCAGTGTAAATTAAACATTGTAGTCAGCTGCACAATTCCTGCATAGCTCCTGCACTGTCACTGCATTACTACCGGCTGTCAGTAACCAGTTAGCAGTTAAACTTGGCACACATACAATAAAGTGTCTCATTTCTTAGAAGTCATACAGCTATGCAACAGTTGATTTTTCAGGCCTTTAAAGCAATCATTTGAATGAAATTAACTTTTGGGTAAAAATTAAGAAAGACACAATAAAAATATATATTAACATGTACTTCTGTGAAATATCTTACTATGCCATTTACCCCATTTTTTTCCAATGATGCCAAAATGTGTTAAAGGTCTGACACCAATTAACAATGAAAGATGACTTATGTAAACAGGTGGATTGTTAAACAAACTCCAATAAAAGGTAAATCACCTGAATTTTTAGAACGTTAATTCAGTAAATGAGCTTCTTATTTATCTGATCAGCTGGCTCTACTAGTGAGAATTTAAACTTACTGACAGGTTTTACTGCATCCTTCCAATTAGCATCAGACTTTCTCAGCCATTGCCCTCGCATTTCCAAAGCAAAACTTCCAGGTATTTCAAGTCTGTCAAATACACTCACTTGCAAAGAGGAATGGAGGCTTAGAGTAAAAAGTAATAAAAAATAAATAAATAACCTTTAAAGCCACAAATAAAAAAATCACACTCTCCTTTTTAAAACATGTAATGGTGTGCATCACAATTACTTTAAAATATACTTCAAAAACTGCTGAAATCTTCCCTCTTTGACAATTTGGTTTCCACTTTTCAGAGATGTTTAATAAAGTGTTGGCAAAAATTCCACATTAGGAGACTCTTCCGTCTATACTGAATTGTGCCACATCAGAAGTAGTCTTTTGTATGCCCACTCAGCTCTTACAGCAGGCCTTTTATCAGTTCTGACTTTAACACAAAGGAACTCTCTACACTGTAGTTACTATTAGAAGGCTCAGCTCCTTCGGTCTGTTTGCACATTTGCAGAATTCGGTCAGGAAACAACTATTTTAAGATGATGATTTATATCTCAGCTTTTCCAGACTTTCTGGCCCTCCACAGCAGAGCCAAGGCAACAAAGACTGGATGCATGTTGCTGCTCCAGAGGACAGGAGGGTAATGTGCCATAAGGCCATCACATAAATCATGGTAATTGGCATGTAGCTGGAAGGAGAATGCAAACCAGTGTACAGCACCAGCCAACATCGCTAGTGATCCAGGTCACAGAAGGTTATGAAGCCACATCAAGGGCTGCACACATGCCCAGCTGAGAACTTTTTACATATGTCGTCTTGGACAGTAAACCAAGAGGAAAAACTGGAAGTTCGAGGAGACAGATCTCTCAGAACAAGTGCAGTTGTTGGACAGCACTCAAGTATTCACGTGCTGTCAGGGTGACTGCATTCCAGGCAATCAGAATTCATATTAAATCTGTATCCTTGCTGCACATGAAAGCTTTTTAAGATTTCAAATTAGTTCACATCACAGCATATTCATAAATTAGGACAGCTTTTGTCAGTTAAAATAGTGTGGTCCTTTTTTGACTTGGCTTTTGGCTTTTTTTAAAGATGCAGTGAATTCTTCTACCTAACCCCTCAAAAAAATAAGCTAAACAGAAAACAATTTAAGGAATGTCAGCTGCTTTCCTGTACTACTGTAACTTTGCACTCATATTTACACTACTACAAAACTTCACACTTTATCTTGACATCACTAGATTACCTAGATAGCAGGTGACACTTAAGTTGAACTCATGCAGACATATCTTAGTGCATGCCATCTACTACAGCTCATCCCTCAACAGCAAGAACTGCATGTGACAGTTCAGCACATTTTTTCACCTGAATTTTTTGATTTAGAACTTGACCAGAGTCTTAAGCAATGGTTTTATTTTAACAGGTTCATTGATAAAAGCAAATGATACAGCAAAGTGCAGCAACTAGCTAATGATTTCTAAGGAAATCAGTTTGTCCAATGATGACTTTTACACAGCCCCAGCCTACCCCCACACATAGATCTGGCATTTAACTAATAGCTCACCTCTGAAAGTTAGCATACAGGGAGAGAGAGCAAATGCAGGCATCAACTGCTGGCATGACAAGTGGCTCAAATTCAAACATTGCTACATACCAAAACATGGGATCATATACAAAGATGGAATCACTTCCTAAAAGGAATGACAGCTTTGAAAATGAATTTTTTTTTCTTGGAAGTGAGGAAAGACTTGAAATTAAAGGGAAAATGGAACATAAGAAATATGAAAACTGGCCTAAAACAAGGAATATTTTTACATGAACCAAATACAACTCTCCTGTATAAAAGAAGATTTTTCATTTTAAAAATTGTGATGGCAAGTGATTAGCAATTATTTTCCTTAAAAAATAATTCTACAGCAGTATTGACATTGTCCAATTAAATTTATCCTACTATCCCCAATTACATAGCAAGATAGTATATATAAGTTTTATTTTTGTATCTTGAAATCACTCTAAAATACTTACATTGTCTTGAAATCCAGATTAGATATTTTTAGAAAGCCTGAATTAAAGGCAGGAGATGATTTACAAAGCTTTTTCACCTTCAGTGATCTGGTCTTGAAAGACAGCTTTTTTACTTCTTTAGCTCTATCTTTCTTTTCAAGGTTTCCAAAGAAATTATTCAAGGTCAGGGATGGTGTATTAAAGCACACACACAGAAAATAGCTTGCATATTCCCCAATTAATGCACTGCATTCCAAATCTAACAAGGAAACTGGAATGCATTAGATGTCTCCCTTTCAGGAAGAAAAATTTAAAAACTAGCTTACAAGTTTCTGTTCTGGAACTTGGGAATATCAGTAGTTTTTTCTTAGAGCAAACTGAAACTGGAATCGATGAAGGCACTTTCGCCAGACTCTACTAGTCTTGGAAATAAGTCAAAAAAAGTCCACCAAAAAGTCAGACATCATTTGTTTAAGTCCATACCACAGTATTGTATTAACAAATTCTGGATTACTTGCTTTACTCATACATTCCTAACCAAACCCCAACTTAAACTGACTGTGGAAGAACATGATCGCTCTTTCACCATTTCGGGACACTAAATTCTCCTCTTCAAACAGGCAGAATTTACCACAACCTTTTCCCCTTGGAAAAAGGTCACTACACATACCAGAACAATTTAGTATCACAGGTCAAAAAAAGTTAACACTAAACACAGTGCCTGCACTGTTGCTAATGACAGCCTTAGTTTTTTCACACAACTCAGTATTACTTTCACTAAGTACATCACTTTACTAAATACATCTGTCCCACAGGTTTAATCATCAATTACACATATATTGCACACATCAGTGAGGACCACCGTATCTGCTAAAAGTGTAGTTCAACTCACAGCACAGTATAACATTTGTGCCACCTTTGATAATAAAATACTTGGTATGGTTTTATTAACAGAAAAAAAAAGAGTTTCATGTTATACCACTGGCACTCAACTGAGTCCAGAAAAAAAGAGAAAATACTTTTGTTTTACTTGCTCTGCAATTTCAGAAAGTCTTGGGGTTTTTCTTTTCAGTAAAGATGGCTAGGAAGAATCAAAATTTAACTCACATCACTGTCCACCAAAACCATCTGAAATCTGCTGACTACAGTACACATTCCACCAGAATTACATGCAGCCACCAATAAGGTCTTCTAATACCTTCTCTTGCTGAAAAATAATGGCTTCTCTGGTTTTGAAAGTAAAACAAATCTCCAGTCTTTAACTAAAGAACAAATGAAAGAAACATCAGTGACCTTCACCTACTATTTAACAAAGGAGAATTTTTACTTTGCTTTTCTCTAAGAAGCATTTTGGTTACATCCCCCAGCCAGGTATCCCTGAGGGGCTTCCAAAACACAAGCCTGCAGCTCCAAGCTAATGATGCTCTTCAGCTGAACCTCCTTCCACAGACAAGGCAGCTTTCTATCTTATAATACTAACATCATATTCTAGAGCTGTGGCAAGTGGCAGTCAGTGAATTCTTTCTATTTCCCTTCCCTAGGAGTACCTTCCTTCCAACTCACTCCCTTGCCATTCATTCCTAAAAGGCACGACTGACCACAGCCACAGAGCCTTATGCCACCATGGAAAGGGCTGTAACTCCTTTAAGAAAGGCCTGGATGAGCAAGCAGGGTCTACACAACAAAGACAAACCTCAAATTACCAACAGACAGGGATAATGTAGGAGTACGTGTATGACATATCAAAAAATTCTCAGGTCCTTCTGAAGCAGCTGCAGCAGTGAGGCTGAGTTTTACAGCACCAAAGCCAAGGCAACCTCTGTCTCTCCCCAAGCAAGAGCCATACCAGCAGAGGCACAGGGGTTTGTTTCTTCTCCTAGAATAGCTGCATTAAGGGCTCTCACCAGGTCAGTTGTGCTGTTGAGGGATCACACCTCTTCCTAACCTTGACAGCCACAGCTGTGACGACAATACAGTACTGTGTACTAATTCAGGACTAACCTCAGAAACCAAATATACACTTCGCCATCTAAAACTGTCTGCTTGCTCCTGGCATCTTCACAAATCTGACCAAATTAAACACAGTCTAATTTTCCTTTCAGATTGTTGTATTTACTCACAAAGTGCTTTCTTGTTTAGACTGTAATTTTTACTAAAAATACTAGGTTTGAAATAAGTTAAATACATGCACGGTAAAAGAGTTGTTTTATGCAGTTGGGAAGGTTTGCTTTAGGAGCCTGCATTCTCTGGCTATTTTAAAATAAACTTAAAAAGAAAAACGTTCATATCTAGTTGAACCATATCAAAAAGATGTAAATGTATCAATAAATTAGATGCAAACTGAATTCAGAAGCCATCTTCTTCTGAGAAAAATGTTTCAAAATTAAGTGATGCTAATTACTATGCTAGGACAGCACAAATAAACTATAAAATAGGCTAGCAGACAACCTTACTGCCTGATTATCAAGAATGTTGCGTGTATCATTAATACATCACCTTAATTTTATTTCAGATTTTCTTTACAACAAGACAACGTGCAAGAGACTAAGTTGGTAGGCATGAAGCAGGATCACATGAAGCTTTTTAGCAAACCTTAGATACAAGGTTTGTGAAATCTTACTGCTTAAAATGATTTACCATTATAAAATTGTTAGAATGTTTATTCAGGGCTAGACCAAAAAATCTAAAATGCAAAATTCAGAAGCAAATGGTGCCATTTAACTACCGCTGAACTGAAATTTATGCGTCTCTCAAATCAAGTCTCGCATTCCCTGTTTACAGTAATACTTCAGGTTACAAGTAAGGCTGTTAGAACTGGCATGTAGTAAAATGTATTTCGTCCAATAACTGCACTTTTCCATAGTTCAACAGTAAACATTTACAGAGTTTCCATTACTCACACTGCAAGAACATAAGTTCACATTTTTATGGTCACTAAACATGCACTTACATAAACTTAATTCTAAGTTTTCATCAATGCTACATATTCATCTGTATTATATGGAACCAATTCCATTCTCTGCCCAACAACTCACTCCAGAGCTGAACTGCCTTTAACAGTTGCACCTTTCTGCTTCACAACGAGTATCTTGTCGGCAAGATCCAGTCTTAATGACACAGCTACCTACCCAAATTACACAAGAACTTACCTACAGCAGGACCCAGCCTACCCAAGTCCTCCACAACTCCCTCGCCAAAGGCCTCTGTCAAAACAACTGACATCTTTCATATCACCAGTTTCCACTACTATTTTTGCACAGAATTTCAAAGGAGGCTCACATAAGGTTGGGGGGGAAATTACAACAAAGCAAATGTATTTTCAGCAATAGGTTTGCAATTTGTTTGAAATGCATTTAAGGGTTCGAGAAGAAGCAGTCAACACTTCAGTCGTATTTATGCATATTTTCTTTCTTCACACTGACCCTTGCCAACCTAACTCAATGCCCTCCCCTTTGAAGACACACAAAAAGTTACTTTTTTTCTTTCATAACTACTCACTGAGGCCTATTCCACTGCTGAATGCAAGCAAAGCAAAGTCCTCGCTGGGTGTCTGCCTCCTAGAGAAGATTGCGTTTTTTATTTATTGCCCCTTGGCTTTATTTTCACAGTGAATTCCTGGCTTAAATGCAATCAGCCAAGAAACCCTCCCTATGTGCACTCCTGTCATTCCTAATCGCTTGCAAACAGAATCAAGTACAAGCAAAAGGGGAAAAAAATCCTCACCACTGCCAACCAAACTAAAAAAGCCCTACTTCTGGTTTTGCCAGTCCTGAGGAACCACAGATGCACCTCAGACCACTTGGAAAGAGAAAGTCAAAAGATGAAATTTATAAGAGAGTTAATGAGATTTAAA
>VXBN01012325.1:269862-296142 GCA_013397395.1 Sinosuthora webbiana
TTTTTTGTGTTGTTTTTTTTTGTTTTTTTGGTTTGTTTTTTTTTTTTTTTTTTTTTTTTTTTTTTTTGTATTTTTGTTTTTTTTTCCTTTTTATGCTGCCAGTTACTCATACTAAGAAAATGACAGATGCTTTTTAACCAAGTAGCTTAAACCGTAGACAGGGCCAGAATTTTTTTCTGCACAGTTTTTGTTTTTATTGTATATACTATAAGTTTAGGGAGTTTTCTATTGGGATCAAGGAATTTCATGATTGCATGTGTATGATAGGAGAGGAAAATTATTTTTCACTCCATCACTTACTCATGAGTAATGATTGTTCACATGTCAAAGCAATTGTTCTTATCTGTCTACCACTATTTCTGCTTTAAATGAGTATCTAGCAAGTCACTAAAAATACTCTTCCAAATTGGGTGATGGCTGTTCTTTACCAGGTCTTAGCCACCTGCTGCAATAAAAATAACAGTAATGCCACTGGAAGAATTCTTTGCATCATAGTCAAGAAACTTTACAGTAAAAACCAAGAAGAATGAGAAGAATGACACTGAACAACAAATCATCCACAATAAGCAGATTAGCCTATGTGTCAGTTATCTCACCTTAGTCTTTTTTCTTTCTTTACAGACCTGTGCAGAATTTTTAAAATTCACTAAAGAAATCCCAGAGAAAAGCAGGTGGAAGAGCTCATAGATCCACCTCTTTCGTCTGTCTACCACTCATCAGGAGTAGCTACTTCCCATTGAATTTGTGTGTATTAACTGATACATAGAATGCATAAAATGTGAATCGTTTTACTTTCTGTGCTAGGGAGCAGACAAGGAAGCAAAAGGCATCTTTGCTTTTGTCATGCACTACAGGCACCAAATGTGCTCCACTTTAGGCTCCAGCTGCACCGATGAAGCACATGAACAACTTGCAAATTTTCATCTGAGGCTGAACTTCTTTTGTCCTGCCAGGTTTGCTCTCTCAGTTCCTTCCACTTTCTGAAATCAAGTGGGAAGATGTGTTAACTCCAGAGAAGAAATTAGAATGTGTTAAAGCCATATCTAAACTGTATTTTAATTGCTAGCTAGTTTTTCTTTCAGTGGATGTTCTCGAGGAAAGACCTTACCAAGCTGAGCGTTTCTTTCCTCTGTTTCTGTCTCACTGTTTTGGGAAATTTCTATTCCAGAGCTACACAGAGAGGAAGGAATGGCTGCAAAACAGCAAGCTTAACTTGGCTAACTTCCTGCATGTAATCAAAGGCTATTCTGTGAGCTGCTTGGAAAAACACCCTTGGCCACCATGCAGTGGAATTCCTTCCTAATAATCTTTTCAGAGTGTTAGGCCAGTTGCAGTCAGTTTCTCTCATTACACTGAAGTATACAAGGCTTTAGCATTCTACCAGTTGTGCTAATTTAAAAGAAAGGTCACATAGAGCTGCACAGTTGTCTTTGTATGAAACACACAAAGGCCTAAATGTAGAAAAATTACGGCAGACGACATAATGCTGGCCAGCATAAGTCACCCCAGTGGTTAAGCCTTATCAGGAAAGATGAGACTTGGCATTCCTGCATTGAAGCTGAACAAGGGTCTGGATTCATGCACTGCATAAAATATTTCTAAACTCTCAGAGGGCAGGGGGTCAAAGACAGAGAAGGAGGCTTGGGAATGGAGGCTGGAGGGTTCTTGGAGCTAAAGCTATAAGGTAAAAAAGCAAGAAAAATTGAGGAGGCAATTGAGCAGGCCAAAACAAGAAAGATTGATAGGCTTACTGAAACAACTGGATTTACAATGCTAAACCAAATCTTTTTTAACCTGTTTCTGTGTGCCTTTTTAGATAACTAGGGGTTTCATTTCTTGGAAGAAAGCTATGGGTTTTACAGATACCAAATGTATTCAAATATCATATGAAAGCTTGGAAAACACTGCTGTATGCAAATGTAGTGAATATCACTGTACATTGCAGTGTAGTGAAACTGGAAATTCAAATGTGGGGAAAGCAGACAGAAGTGACAAGTGTTGATGAAATTACCATCTTAAGATTGATTGGTGAAGAAAACAGTGTAGTTGGTCACTGTCTTCAGTTTTACAATGTTTTCATAAAACAATTTATTTCATTATGTTCAGAAGCTATTTTTAATTTAGGCCTAAAAAAGAAACTTTTGCCTTTTACTAGCCTTTTAAATCAAATACTCTAGGATAAATACTACCAGCTCTGTAGCGTTTCTCTGTTAAAGTAGAAATAAATGGCAGCACTGAATGACCCCTTTCAAAATGCAGCTTTTTATTTTGATTAAATTCCATGATGATTCTAAAACTGGAGTCAGAGACAAGAATTTAAAGGCATTCAGGAAAATTCACTTAAAATGCTATGCATACTTTACCAGTATTCTAAAATAATTAAAAGACACAAACATCTAAAACTGAGCTAAATCCTCTTGACATTCATTTCTCTGTGTCCTCTGCCTTTCTGTGGCTCAATAGTTGATATATGAAGTCATTCTCAGATGGACTGAAGGGGAAGGCATTGTTTGTGCCATAGTCCCAGAGCTGTGTGAATTAATGCTGCTCTGTATTTCCTCAAGGAATGAGCACATTCAGTTTACATTTATTGAGAATAGACCCTGGGAATGAATAATTTCTTCCTTATAAGGAGTTTTGTGTGGGGATATCTGTTGGGACAGTTTAGCTCACTACTAAGTTACTAGGGATAAAAGCATCACTGTTACAAGTAAAATGATAATGTGCAAGTAACTTCTTAAAATTAAATGTGTTGCAGTCATTTAGATGGTTCAGAATTTTGAAGCCTTGCAAGACTAGAGGAATAAGAGTGTCTCACCTTTCTTCAGACTTAGCATTTGAAAAAAGGCAGAAGGAGAAAGTCTTGTCTCTGAGAGAACTCTAGATTTAATGTCTCTCTGGGTTTGTTGTGACCTTGTTAAATCTGAGTTCCAAAATTTATGAATACTCAAAGTAAAAGCAGTATATCCCCATCACAAGACTTTTTAAATGTTGTTTTAAAAGTATTGTATTTTCCTAATATTGAAATAAAAGAATTTGATTAAAATATTAGGTATTAAAACATCTTTCTTCACTTATTTTCTCTTTTTAGTTCAAATACATACACTTAATTGTGATAAAGTGGTTTAAAAAAAATCCTTGAAACTTTATGTTCTTCTGGTCAGACATTTTCCACCAAAAATAGGATAGGCTGCTCTAGAAGTTATCAGGTGCAAAATGCCACTGCTTGGTCTACCAGCATGTGTAGGAATACACAAATACAGAAAGTGAAATAGGCTGGTGGTTTAAAAGGAAACAGGGTACTGCCTTCTTCTGGATAAGCATCCTACATTAACAACTTCCCCTTTTCATCTTCTTGGGTTTTCTCTCTTTGAACTGCACTTTAGACTTCCTTGCATTGGACCAAGTAACTACCTTGCAGTGTCAGGCCCAATAATTCTTGGGTAGAACTCTGCATGAAGGATGTGTAATCTCATATTGTTATGAAGTAAAAGACATTGCTTACCTAAATTTTAACCCATAGCAAAGAAAGAAATTACATAAAATAAATTTTCTGAAAAGCATTTCCACATGCTAAGTGCTGGTAGAATGACTTTTAAAATGGCTTTAAATAAAAAAAAAAGAAAAAGCCCAAACAAATCAAAACGCTTCCTTCTCCCATTTTAAGGATCACAGAATCATTTTGTTTGGAAAAGATTTCCAAGGCCATTAAGTCCACCCTTTTGAATGATCACCACCTTGTCAACTGAACATAGCACTAAGTGCCAGGTCCAGTCATTTCTTGAATACTTCCATGGATGTTGACTCCACCACTTTCCTGTGCAGTCCATCCCAATGTTTGACAGCCCTTCAGTGATGAAATTATTTCTAATGTCCAATGTAAACCTCCCCTGGTGCAGCTTGAGACTCTGTGCTCTTGTCCTGTCACTGGTGGCCTGGGAGAAGTGTCCGACTCCACCTGGCTACAGCCTCCATTCAGGCACTTGTGGAGAGTGATAAGGTCATCCCTGAGCCTCCTTTTCTCCAGGATAAACACCCCCAGCTCCCTCAGCTTCTCAGGACTTGTGCTCCAGATTGTTCCTCAGCTCCATTGCCCTTCTCTGGACCTGCTCCAGCACCTCAATGTCCTTCCTGAACTGGGGGGTCCAGAATAGGATTTGAAGTGCAGTCCCACTAGTGCTGAATACAGGGGGACAATCCCTGCCCTGCTCCTGCTGGCCACACCATTGCTGATCCAGCCCAGGATGCCATTGGCCTTCTTGGCCCCCTGGGCACAGCCTGGCTCATGTTCAGTCACTGTCACCAGTAGCCCCAGGTCCTTTTCCACTGGGCAGTTTTCCTGCCACTCTGTCCCATCCTGTGGCCCTGCCTGGGGTTGTTGTGACCCAAGGGCCTTGTTGAACCTCCCACCATTGGCCTCAGCCCAATCCAGCCTGCCCAAATCACTGTGCAGAGCCATCCTACCCTCCAGCACATCAATACTTAACACACAACTTGTTATCCATGTATTTACCAAGAATGCACTCAACTCCCTCATCCAGGTCATCAAAAAAGATACTAAACAGAACTGGCTCCATTACTGGCCCCATTCCTCACCACTCTTTGGGCCTGGCCAATCTAGCAAAGGCTGCACCTGTCCACTCCATGGGCTGCCAGCTTTTCCAGGAGAATGCTGTGGGAGACAATATGAAAGGCTTTGCTCAAGTCCAGGTAGGCTACATCCACAGCCTTTCCTTCATCCGCTAGGCAGGTCATCTGGTCATAAATGGAGATCAGTTTGGTCAGGCAGGACCCGCCTTTCCTAAACCTATTTGTGTGGGCTTGATGATCCCTTGGTTATTCTGTACGTGCCACATGATTGTATCTAAGATGATCTGTTCCATAGTCTTCTTGCTGGGTTCTGAGGTCAGGCTGACAGGCTCTAGTTTCCTGGATCTGACTTCCAGCCCTTCTTGTGGATGGATGTCACACTGGCCCACCTTCAGTCATCTCTGACATCTCCAGACTTCCCTGACTAGCCAGGACTGACTGAGAAATCCGTGTCCAGATTATTGTGTGATGGCAAGAGAGCTGAACTTACAAAGGAACAGCTCAAATATGCCAAAACCTGGAGTTCCTGCCTGTGTGCCATGGAGATGGGGTGCCTTTCAGTAGGATCCTTGTTGTGTTGGTGTACCCTTGTCTCCAGCAGCACAGCCAATGCAGCAGTCCTAGGAAGAGGAAAGTATAGCTTTGCACCCAAAGAATTGCTGGATAGCAATTTCTTTGGGTGCAAATTTTCTACAAATTTCTCAGCCTTCATGAATTGTGACAACTTTCAGAAAATGCGGAGGCGAAGAAAAGGCTGAGATAAGAAAGCAACACTGTAATGGTTCCTGTTGTAATAACTGTCGTTCTTTTTAAAAGCTCAGGAACAATACCTGCTTCCTCTTACTTGTTTCCCCAGTGATTGCATTTAGCAAGCTGGGAAAATGAGCTGGACTGTATTCTTTTTTCTTAATGATCTCTGTGTAAAATTTGGTTCCAACTGATACTTAAATTCTTAGTTTACAGGTATTTGAACAGTATTGCAAACCTGTCTCTAGCTTTGCTGGGACTGAAACACCCAATCAAGATTTACAGACAACTCTTCTCTTGGGTTGTATCAGAGACAAACTGACATGGTAGTGCTCTAAGTACAAGGACTTCTGTATATTAAAATTTGAAATTAGGAGACCAAGGTTTTTCTGTACCACAAAAGAATTACACTGTGCTGTCTTGTCATTCATTTGGTTAAAGAGGACTGTACACTGAGGAATAGTTAATAAAGACCAAATCAAGGGTATAACATTTTGAAGGGTTGTTTTCCTAATTTATTTTTTCCAACCCAGATTTTATCTTCTATTTGTAAAAACTGGGCATTTATCCCAAAACTTTAGAAAGTATTTGAAATTTTGTAGCCCAAGTGCTAATTAGAGTGGTGTGTACTTGTTTTGCCAATCTATCCCTGCAACACTGACTGAGCTGTGGAATACTGCATCTATGCAGAGCAGTCAACTTTCAAGTTAAACACAGCCTACTAACATATATCTTGGGTGACATTGATATATTTTCACTTTTATTTTATATCCCAGCTGAAAGTATTGTCATTGTCTGGTTGTCTGTTTCTATCCCTTCTTTTTCTTCCCCATCTTTCTTTGGCTGTACTTTGCTGTTGCCAGTCCATTGTACAGTCTCCCTATTAAAGACACAAAAGGAGTAAGTTTTCCAACCACTTACCTTCCTTCTTCCTATTCTTCCTGTCCTGTAGTCTTGAAAATTGCACCAGAGCTAATATGTCAAGCTAAGCCTTGTAATCAAGTTCAGAAGATAGAGATAAAGCTATGGTTAGAGCCTGGAGTAAAATTTTGTCAGATAAACCAGTACTTCCTTTTACTTCACTACCTTCAAAGTCTTCACTGAAATCCCCTTCTTAGAGCAGGGATTTAACTTTTTTCTACTGGTCTGTGACTAGACAGCATCTAACTTTTGAAGTTGCTCTGAATAACAACATCTAATTTTTGAAGCTGCTTTAAATAGAAAGGGAGAACTTTTTTTCTTTTCTTTTTTTTTTTTTTTTTTTTTTTTTTTTTTTTTTTTTTTTTTTTTCTGCTCCAGGAATTAAGATGAGCTGAGAGATACACCTCTGCTGCACTTTGACACTTGTGGCACAATAGTGGCACATTATTATTATCTTACATTTCCAGAAACTTAGTGCTTTGAGCCTTTTCCAGAGGAGTACTAGGAGTTCCAAGAATTGGGCACTGAAAAGGAAAGGACCCCTTGGTATGTCCCCATGCTTCTTTGGTTTAATAAACTACACAGGACTCAGGGGACAGCTGTCCTATTGCTAGACACTGTCCTCTGCTGGGCTGTATTGGGGTCCTTCAGGGGGAATAGATGCAGGCACTGTGTGTGGTGTGGTTCAAACACTGCAGGAGATACTGAGTCAGTAACTGCAAGTTTAGATGTCACCATCAGTCATCCTGCAGATGTTATGATCCATGAGCAGGACAGGTAGAAATGTCTTCTGGTGTTTAATGTAAAATATATTTTCTAATGGTTCCAAAAGTGGAGCCTCTGGGCAAGGACAGGTGTACAAAACCTCTGAATTCCTGCAGTTGTAGTAAAGGTCCAGTGTCACATTACTGTTACCCCAGCCTAAGAAGACAGAAGACTACATCTAGGAAAAATAGTCTCCTAACTCAGAATCACTTCCCAGTCAGTAAATCTAATATGTGATTCTGAGAGCTTTGTTACAGACAACACAAAAGTAATTTTGTTCTTGTGGTTTCAGCGGTTCTGAGAAGCAACAGCAGCACAGCCTGAGGATGGTTTTCACCATGTTTGGGATAACAGTCCAGGCACCAAAACTCACCATGTGCACACTTGGATGACCAGGTTTGCATCCTGCTCTGATTTTCAATTCATCTCTGCAAGCGTAAAATCTTTGATTTTTTAAAACAAAAGTTTGCTTGGTGCAGTCAAATGGCTGCTTTTGAAGCTCACTAGAAAAGCTAGAGGTCTTTTCTCTAAAAAGAAAACAAGAAATCACTAGGATATGAAGAGTGGAATAACTGAGGAAAAGAAGGGCAGAACTAAAATGAGTAAGATTTGAGGGATAAATGTAAAAACACAGTTCCTTGCCAGCTCCACCCTCTAAATGGTATTTACCACCAGGAAAATTGGATCCACCCTGGACTGATTGTAGCATCAAGAAAACCCTCCATAAATAGCTCTGAGCCTTGCAATAGCTGCAGTTTTCTCTTCCAATAATTGATATTGTGGTGGCAACTTCCACCTGCTACTCATGACTCACAGTCACCACATCTGCTAAGGGGAGGAAGGCAACTTTTTCCTTTTGCTCAGAATGTATTGTCTTGTCTGAAGGGGTGGTCCTAGGAGTGTAAAATTGCTACTAAGTTTGAGCAGTTCTTAGAAGGCATGGTGGCCCCTACACTGACTATTTGGAAACGAAACCTGCAATCTCTGCTTACTCAGAGTTTAGGAAGTGTAAATGAAGAGGAACCACTTTAAGAGTACCTGGGGATTGGTCTAAGTTGCATTATTGCCAGTGAATGAGGGTTTATGCCATACTGTTTACTAAATGAAGAGTATAACCATGGCAACATCCAGGACATGATCTGTAAGAATCTGCCAACACAATTCTGAAATTAGCATTCAGAAGGCAACGGTTTAAAAGTAGCTTGAGAACTGAAAAATAATGTTTCAGACTACAGCTCATATGGGAATTCACTTCAGTATCTGCAGCATGAAAATTATGCAAAATTTACCAGTTCAGCTTATGCTGATCTCAGCAAGAGTATTTGTGGTATCATTTGTATAGATCTTACTTTGATGAAAGAAAGCATAATGTTATAAATACTAATATCCAGTGGTGATTCAGACCACATAACAACTATAATTTTGTGTGAAGTATACCTAAAAAATACAAAAACTACTAGCTTTTTATAGTGCAAAGTAGTTAAGTAGTGCAAAGATAGTGAAAATCTTTTTTCCAAGTTTACTTGGGGAAAAAAATAAAGAATGACAATTCTTAGACAAGATGAAGGTTCTACTTTCTGCATATAAAGAAGTTTGTGGGGTGAATGAGAAATAAGGAGAGGAATATAAAAGGAAGTTCTAGATCTGAGTTAGTCCCCAGTTAAACTTCATCTAATAAATACTTTCCATTGTTACATGTGATGTTCATGGAGAACTCCTTTATACAGAAAGCTGTTGTCTGGAAAAATGGAGGTTGATTGAATTTGAGCTTGCTTCTTCATGTCTCTCCACAGGTCATGGCTTTCTGGAAGAAGCAGAGTCAAGATAACCACACCTTTGTCATTGAGTCATGCCAGGTCTTGCAAGTAATGCTGAACAAAAGTAATTCTCTGGTTACTCTGCCTGCACTTTTATCAATGGTTAATATCACTGTTTTTGTTGAAGTCTATCTCTTTTTTTGTGTGCATCTGTCACTTAGCAGGACAGATATGTTTATATAAATAAGTTCCACAAATTATTTAGGACATGTGTAGGAAAATGCAGAACTGCAGACCTAACTTCTGGAAGTTAGCTAGACTCTAAGCCCTCTCAACAGATGCTCAGGACAGTGATGGCTCTTTATTGCTACAACACACCATCTTGGGATAACACATCTAGTGTCCTTCCACAGACATCCACAGGTAGTCTGGAAGTTTGAAATATTTTATGTGGAGTTTCCACTCCACACAGTAAGACAGTGCTGATGACAGTTATATCTACAAAAAGCACAGCATCATTCATGTCCCTTGCTACCCTCATAGGTAAGTGTGGTACATTTAGGAAGAGTTAAGTTAGTCTTCAGAGTCATGGATCTATAGAAATTATGGAAATGATGGTAATAAAAAATCTGTCCTGATCCTTGGCTGCTCAGACAATCTCTCCGTATTTTTCCAGGGCACCTGTCTTTATTTCACCCTCAATAGGCTTCATTTTGTGTTTGGGTTTGTCCAGGAGCAAGTTATTCACCCATACAGGTCTCCCAGTACTTTTGTCTGACTTCCTTTTTGTTGGGATACGTTGCCCCTGACTTGGAGGACCTTGACCCATGAAGATTAGTCAGCTTTCTTGGGCCCCTCTTCCCTCCAGGATTCTATGCCCTAGTACTCTCCCAAGCAGACCCCTGAAGAGGCCAGAGTCTGCTCTCCTGGAGTCCAGGGTGAGCTTCTTGTGTGTCCTCCTCACTCAAACTCCATCATTTCACAGTCCCTACTTCCCAGGCTGTGCTTGAGCTTCACATTCCCCTCTAGTCTCTTCTTGTCAGCAAGAACATGGTCCAGCATAGCACCTCTGTCATTGGTTCCTCTATTGTTTGGAGAAGGAGGTTGTGATCAATGCATCACAGGAACCTCCTGGATTGCCTGAGCCCAGCTTTGTTGTTCCTCCAACCAATGTTGGGGTGTTTGAAGTCCCCCATAAAGACTAGGCTTGTGAATGCCCTGGCGTGTTTGAAGCCTCTGGGGAAATCCCAAAATTTTATCATTTCACAAAATAAGAAAACACATGTATTCCAGCAATAACTCAGGAGTATGTTAGCCATCAAAACTAATTTTAAAACAACACATTCAGATAACTTCAATTCAGTGTTTATACTAAAACTGAGTTAACAGCTATGTGTATTGCTACTGTCTGTTTTCAAAAACTTGAAACTGGGAAAGAAAATCCAGAAGATTTGTTAAAAGTATTAGCAGTAAAAATGGTAAAGGGGATAATCCAGATGATTATTGGGTAGCATCCATGTAGGCAAAAAAATTACAACTTATATATAAGCTCTTAAAGAGAATCAGTAGAACTAATATTTGTCAATATGGGTACAGGAGAAAGAGATCTGACTACAATTTTATTAACACACTAACCAAAAAGTACAGTGTTTACATGTCAATACTGTAATATGTTATGTTTAGATTTCTTGAAAACATTCTGACTTACTGCTGCATGACAGTTTTTATATGTCATGCTAATTGGATCAGTATGACCTACTAATTAGTAAAATATTGAGTAACTGGTAGCCAAAAACAGAGCATAGATCCTAATTGAGCAAGTATATTCATATTGGAGTTATTTTAGGAATAATTTTTTTGCTATGTGTTATTTAAGGCTTATTTTAAATTACGTTAACATTGTACAAAATTATTAATGATGACCCAAAAGATTGGAGCTATAATAAACAACGAAGATAAGTCATTGATACAGGCCAGAGGGCTTTAATAAGCTGGGGGCAAACAGACAAGTGTTTTGAGGATAACTACTGAAGTAGAACATTTGTGAACAGACAAAGCAGTATGTCCTTTTTACTCTTATATTTATGACCTTTACATTTAGTCTACCCATCGAATTCTAGATCTTCAGAACAGAGAAGACACCCAAACATGGAGCCATTGAAGGCCAGTTGAACAAGATGTTCTGAAAGTAAAATTCTCCAGTAAACGGCCTTCTGTTTTTGGTGAGTCTAAACCTCCAGTTTGTTATCCTGGGTTTCCTTGTATGTTTTGGCTCTGATCATCTCTAGTGTGTTCTGTTATATGCTTACCCAATTTTATTTTGTCATTTCAGAGTAATGCTAAAACATCCCCATGCTATAAATTGACTCTACTTTTGAAATTTGAGCCATTATTTTTAAATAGGCCTTATACCTTAGATTCATCACTACTTCTGTTACCTTTTCTCTGCCTAGCATAACCATTTCACATGTATTGGTACAGCTGTAGCAAAAAAAGGAATAAAACCAAGCCTGCAGACAATTCCCTTAGTCCAATCATTATGTTATTGAAAAGCTAATGCTGCTGTTGCCTTCCTCATCTTCAGAAATTTATGTTTTGCTGGACCTAAGACAAACTAAAAATGCTGTGTTTCTTCATTTTTTTTTTTTTTTTTTTTCTGTTCATGAGTTATTATTTGGGGATTTGGAGGAGGAATGAAGAGATGCAGAGAGAATTGTCAAGACAGGTAACAGTGAATGAACTCTTTAATATGGTGCTTTGGTCAAAACGCCTTCTGTAATTCTTGGCCATATTAAAAGAAATCCCTGGGGATTGCATAGACAATAATAGTTATATGTTTGCACTGCACATTTTTTAAAATTTGCTTCTTGCAGTTTAGGATTTAAGAATAGTTAGTAGAAAGGAAAGGTTGAGAGAAATGCCAGAAAAGTCATTGATTCATGTGGCATGATACAAGGAAGTTTTGCCTGTTTATCAGACAAGCCATGTATTGACTGCAGTCCAAAAGTATCTGCAATGAAATAGAAACTTCATACCTGGCTTCTCCATCTAGTTAACAGACATAAAAGGACCTGAGTGCTGAATGTTGGAAGCTGAACAAAATCAGACTGGAACTGACTGGTACAATTTTCCCTAAATACAGATCAGTTAACTATTGAAACAGTTTAAAGTAAATTATAATGGGCTTTCCATCTCTAGTTTTAACCTCCAGAGATATCTGTCTTAAAATAGGTATTGTAGCTCAACTCAGAAATAGTTCAGGACAGCACAGAGATTTCTGTGCCAAAACAGATCAGCCCAGTGGATGGTCAAAGTGGATGTTCTAGCCTTATCTTTGATGGAGAGCAAAGTTGTTTTGGTTCTTCCTTCAGCTCTTCTATGGGTTTACTTCATGATCCATTTTTTTGCCTGTGGAGTCTACCATTTGTACTGGAATTTCAGGGCAGCTGCAGCTGTTTAAGAAAGGACATAATCTTTTGTAAATGGTGTAGTGTGGCAAGGGATCCAGATTAGGAATCTATTCTAAAGATGTCCATGGCAGAGAGCCAGCCACACAAGGAATTTTAGCACTCCTTTGTTCTGTTTATTCCAGTTTCTCAGCAATAGTCTTCTGCATCAATACTTTATCTGGTGATTCTACATCACTATATGTCTGTGGCCATATACAGAAGATAGAATATCGTTCTGGATTAGCAGTTTAAGATCCTTTATTAAGTCTTGTATACCTGTATGATTTTAAATGCACCAAGTATATGTCCATATTGACACTTGTTTTTTTAGCTTATGCAAAGCTTCCAACTTGTGTTTTGCCTTCTGTTTGTAAAGTGGTATTTTGTCCTTTGAATAAAAAGTGCAGAAGTAATTAGCAACATTACCTTATCATTATTTACAGCAAGTCTGTTCCCTCTTTCTGCACCGAAAACTTAAAGCGTATTCTTCCTTGGCTGAAAACTTCCTTTCTGCAAGCAATAAAAGATGCAAATATCCCTTACAGTGGCTAGTTCAGCTTTCTTGCAGCTTGGGGCAAAACCACATTGGCAGAACGACAGTGTCTTGTCTCTGATGTCTGTGAAGCTTCTCTGAACTGACCTGAATATGAACTTATACAAAAGGGACCTCTATGCAGTAACAAGAACTTGAAAACAGGGTATAATTACATAAGAAATTTAAAACAAGTTGAGGAGCATGTTTCAATGAGATCAGCATTCCAAGTAGTCCCTAAAAAGAATTGAATATTTGTGTCTCTGTTGTCACTAATTTTTCTTTATGACTGATCATCTGAATTTTTGTGTTAAATTTTCTCCAGGCTGAAGCCTTTTATACCTGATAGCAATTCCTGTCAACGGGCCTGTGGTACAAAGTTGGCCTTGGTATCCTACAGAAATCTCCTGACTTCTTTAACTACTTTGATACTGGTAAAAAATGGATGTGTTTATTTTTATTTTTATTTTTTTTTCATTTATAAAAAGACATTACAAAGGATGTTTTCTTGTCCCATACTGAAGAAGCTAATAAATTGGATAATGTCAAGAAGTCAAGAGAAGGAAGAACCACAGTAGTGTCACTAGTAACACTGCTGCATGGGTAACACTGGTCACCTCCTCGTTGCAACATTGGCCAGGAGGGACCTGGGCTAGTTGCTGCCACTGGTGTCACTGGCTCCAGAGCTTAGCCTCTATTCAGATGAAACCAATTTCTCACTAAGCTCCTAAACAGTATTTTACTTTTGAAGAGATTATTTTTTCTCTTTTAGCAGCAGTTTTGTCTAATTAGATTGCCTTGCATGTCCTTTGTAGTTTCAGTAGTTGATGCTCTTTGAAAGGTACCTGTGATGTCTAACTCCTTCCTAATCATCTTCACATCAGAGTAGCTGTTTGACTGTACTTAAACTACTCTGGGAATCCATAGTAAGTGTTGTGGTTTAACCCCAGCCAGCCACCAAGCCCCAGGGAACTGCTCACTTACTGCTCCACTAGCAGGATCAGGGAGAGAATCAGAAGGATGAAAGAGAGAACTCATGGGCTGAGGTACAGGCAGTTTAACAGGGACAGGAAAAGCTGCACATGCAAGCAAAGCAAAACAAGGAANCCTCCTTCTTTCCCCCAGTTTTATGTACTGAGAATGATGCCACCTGGTCTGGAATATCCTCTGGTCAGTTGGGGTCACCTGTCCTGGCTGTTTCCTCCCAACTTCACAGGCACTCCCATCTCCCCTGCCAGTGTGGCAGTAAAAAACCAGAGAAGTCCTTGGTTCTGTGCAAGCTCTGCTCAGCAATAACAAAAAAATCTCTATGTTATGAACTCTGTGTTCAGCACAGTTCCAAAACACAGCCCCATACCAGCCATGATGAATAAAATTAACTTTACCCCAGACAAAACCAGCACACAATACGCAAATCATCAGATTGTTAACTATTCCTATTTTTCTTATGTCTGAAACTCTGGGGTGGGTGGTCCTGTGTTTCCATGCCTTGGGAACTCCATTGCTGTTATTGAAATGCTTTTAAGACTGAGATTCTTCTAAGAATCACCTTTAACTTTGAATCTCTGTGTGTCTCATCCCTGGCAAAAACTCTGCCAGACAGCTTTCACTGACACAGGATGTTCCAAAGTACAACATTATGAGATGTTAGTATCTCACACCTCCAGGCTGAATTTTGCCTTCTCCTACTAGAGTCTTGCATCTCAGATGCTGTTCTTTGTGTTGCAACAGGGTCACAAGGAGAAACCTTGCAAAGCAGCACAGCATTTCCTGGTCTATTCACAACTGCATTTGACCATCATATCCTCCCTTTGTATGGGCATCAGAAGAAAAAACGTTTTATATGTGGTTTTGGGGAAAGGAGGCAAAGCCTTTTCCATCCTCCTTTCTCCAGTTTTACCTTCTGCCTGTAGACTGAAGGGGGTTTCTCTTCTGAAAGAGCCCAAGTCTCTTTGACTTGAGATGAGATTTTCCTGGGATACACACCAGACATATCAAAATGCTGTGGTAACAGTTGTTTGTAACAGAAGCCTAACTGCTCTCCCAGGCTGAAAGTATTCCTGGCTGAGGTGCTCTTGAAGTCTGTTTCTACTCCAAAAATATAATCTCGTTCCTGCTACAAAATGATGAGTCTAATCTGCACTTCAAATTACAATTAAATCATATCCACAAGTTGTCAGGCATTCCCAGACTGTCACACCTTCCTTTTAACATATGGACCGACTGACACAATCGGATCAAATACTTTTCCAGACATTTTGCTATATCTACTAGGCAGCATTTCTCATTTAATATTCCTGTAGTGAGTCTGTACCTCCAATGGTAATTTAGATTCTCATCTGATGTAAATTATCATAGTTCCAGTAGACTTCAATGAATTTGATGATTTATGCCATCTGAGGTTCTGCATCTGAGAACTCTGTAACAAGAAACAGCTGCTACTTTTAACTAATTAAAAAAATGGTAAGTAACTGTCTGAGTCTAGCTATCTTAATACATTTTATTCAACTTCCAGCACACCCCTACATACAGGAGATTAAAGTTCTTTGCCTTGCATCAGAGTAAGTGGGATTATGTCCATTATTTTGACAAAAATGAAAGCTGAACAGAGACTGCCATCATCTTTGACAACAACTTTTTTGGAAAGACCCAAAAGCCCACACTTTATCAGCAAAGCATGAGTTTGGCTCTGCTAAAAGCTACTACAGTATAAAGTACCTTTATACTGACCATGAACATTACATATATTACATATATGCAATTTTTAGACAGTTGAGCTTTTCATTTTAATGTCTTTATTTTTGGTTTCTATGTTCATCTTCAAAGCCATATGAACATTACTCAAAGTTTAGTATCATTTTGAACTTGCAAAGAATATGAGATGGCATGGATACAAACTATTTCCATTAAGACTATGATAACAGTTTGTAGTGTTTTATAGAAAACATGGTTTGGGACCTATTCAGAGGAATAGATCTCTGATTCATTCAATTTAAGGAAGGTATGCTATCCAGACAGACCTGGACAAGACCTGGAAGGTGAGCCCATGTGAGTATCGTGAGATGCAACAAGGCCAAGTGGAAGGTGCTGCACCTGGGTTGGGGCAATCCCCAGTATCAACACAGGCTGGGGATAATGGGATTGAGAGCAGCCCTGCTGGGAAGAGCTTGGGGAGTGTCACAGATGGACATACCCCAGCCATAGGCACTGACAGCCCAGAGAGCCAAACGTGTCCTGGGCTGCATCCAGAGCAGTGTGGGCAGCAGGGCCAGGGAGGGGATTCTGCCCCTCTGCTCTGCTCTGCTGAGACCCCACCTGCAGAGCTGCATCAGTGCTGGGATCCCTAGCACTATATTCTTCTGGACAAAATATCCAACCCACAGCTGGACAAACACATCGTGTGACAGGTGAACAGCTGGCTCATGGGTTGAGCAGAAAGGGTTACAGTGACTGGGATCAGACTGTGGGACTCGGTCCTGAGCTCTTGGACAGCTTAATAATGACTTGGATGCAGAACTGTAAGGGATGCTAAGCAAGTTTGCAGATGATACAAAACTGGGAGGAGCTGTTGGTTCCCTCAAGGGCTGGAAGGCCCTGCAGAGAGACCTTGACAAATCAGAGGCAGCTGGGCAATCACCAACCTATGAAGTTCAAGAGTAAGGGAAACTGCTGGGTTCTGCACCTGGGCTGGGCCAGCCTTGGATGTACAGACAGACTGGAGAATGACAGCTGGAGAGCAGTGCCATGGAAAGGGGCCTCAGGGCCCTGGTTGATGGCAAGTTGAGCCAGCAGTGCCCTGGCAGCCAGGAGGGCCAACCCTGTCCTGGGGGGATCAGGGACAGCATCTCCAGCCAGGCAAGGGAGGGGATTGTCCTGCCCTGCCCTGGGGCAGCCTCACCTCCAGGGCTGGGGGCAGCTCTGGGTGCCACAGTGTAAGATAGTAAACTATTAGAGAGTCCAAAGGAGAGCAACAAAGACAGTGAAGGGCCTTGAGGGGAAGCCATATGAGGAGCAGCTGAGGTTACTTGGTCTGTTCAGCCTGGAAAAGAGGAGATTGAGGGGAGACCTCACTGCAGTTACAACATCCTCTGTAGGGCAAGAAGAGGGACAGGCACTGATCTCTTCTTTATAGTAACCAGCGACAGGACTGAGGGAATGGCCTGAGGTTGTGTCAGGGGAGGTTTAGGTTGGATATTAATAAAATGTTCTTCACCCAGAGGGTGGCTGGGCACTAGAACAAGCTCCTCAGGGAAGTGGCCACAGCAGCAAATCTGACGCAGTTCAGAAAGCATTTGGACAATGCTCTCACACACATGATGGGACTCTTGGGTTGGTGCTGTGCAGGGCCAGGAGTTGAACTCAATCTTTGTGAGTCCCTTCCAACTCAATTTAGCCTGTCATTCTGTGACCTGTTGGATTGTGTCCAGAGGAGGGCCACAAAGATGATCTGAATGATGGAGCACTCTCCTATGAGGAAGGACTGAGAAAATTGGTGTTGTTCAGCATGGAGGAGAAAAGGCTCCAGAAAGACCTTATAGCACCTTCTAGTGCCAAAAGGGGGCTACAGGAGAGCCAGAGAGATTCTTTTTACAAAGGCAGATAGTGACTGGGCAAGGGGGAATGGGTTTAAGCTACAATTAGAAAGGCTTTGTTGTAGTTTAACCCCAGCCAGCAACCATGCTGCTTTCTCACTGCCCCACCAGTGAGATCAGGAAGAGAATCATGAGGGTAAAAGCTGAAAAACTTGTGGGTTAAGAGACAGACCATTTAACAGGGCAAGTAAAAGCCACACATACAAGCAAAGTAAAAAAAAAAAAAAAAAAAAAAAAAAAAAAAAAAAGAAATAAATTAAAACAAAAAAAAAANTTCAAAGCAAATCAAAAAAGACAAGGAATGAATTCACTGCTTCCCATGGGCAGGCAGGAGTTCAGCCATCTCCAGGAGAGCAGGGCCCAAACACACAACAGTGACTTGGGAAGACAAACACCATCACTCCAAATGTTCCCCACTTCCTGTTTCTTCCTCCCACTTTATATACTGAACATGATCCAGATGGTCTGGAGTATCCCTTTGGTCAACAGACCAGGGGTCACCTGTCCTGGTTGTGTCTCCTCCCAACCTCCCAGTCTCCTCACCAGCATGGCAGCACAAGAAGCAGACAAGTCCTTGGTTCTGTGCAAGCTCTGCTCAGGAATAACAAAAACATCTCTGTATTATGAACTCTGTGTTCAGCACAATTCCAAAACATAGCCTCATACCAGCCAGTGTGAAGAAAATTAATTCTACCCCATACAAATCTGCATAGGTTTGTATTAAATGTTACAAAGGAATTCTTCACACTGAGGGTGGTGAGGCATTAAAACAAGTTGCCTCACCACCTGCGGTGAGTGCCTCGTTCCTGGAAGTGTTGAGGTCTGAGCTGGATGGGACTTGGAGCAGCCTGATCTACTGGACTGCATCCCTACCCATGGCAGGGGGGTGGGAACTAGATGATCCTTAATGATCCAACCCAATCCAATCTATCATTCTGTGATTCCATTCTATAAAGAGACACTGTGAATAAAGTTTGAAGAAAAGATGTCCTTTTGTTTACCATTTTTTAAAACTGTCCACACAGAACAAATTGCCATTTTTATACCCCTTGAGTATGTTATGCCTATGTGTTGCCTATGAAGAACTCTTTGTGCCAGAAAGTATCAAATTTCCCCCCTTACTTTAAAATTTATATGCAGTTATAGTTTTTTTTTTTCTTTTAGTATCAATAAACACAATTTTTACTGTAAATCACATTTGGTTCTGGCTCAGGCATGCTCCATGACTGATATCCCAAGGGATGCTTTTACTGAGCAGCAGAAGTTTCTGTCCCTGCTCTAAACTCATCCGTAACAGGTCAGCAAGGAAAGAAATTTATTCCAGCTTGTTCCTCAGAAATCACTTGTCTGATTCTCTTTTTGTCTTGCATAGATTTTACATTCATCTAGACCCTAAAGTATCTTTTCCTGTTAAGCATGAGGTATAAGCATTGATAAATGACAGAATGCTGGAATTAAGGAGATTAATTATTTTCCTGCTACCCAAAGGTCAACTTTTATGGCTAAAGGGCTGGTTGTTTCATGTTTGCTCTGCATCATCTTTGTTTAATACACTACTATGTACTTTATTTCTAGCCAGTACTAAAACACAAACCCTCTAATAATGGTGGTGATCCTGGGTGGAGGTGAGAAGAAATATTTTGGCTTTTTCCTCCATTCTCAAATTTTCCTAGAAATGTGTAAACAGGAATGAGTAGTTATGACCCACCAGTCAAAGGAAACTAGGTGCTCGAAATCACAAATTGGGACTTATTATGGCAATATGTGTCAAGTTCTACTACAATCATGGGACTTGTTAAGGGGATCCTGAGTCAGTTGTGCTGGAAAAGAGCACATGGTGGTTGCATCACCCAGCAGAACCAAATACATTTGAAAGGAATAATTCTCCCTACAGAAGGCTTTTGGAGGTACAGACAGAAGCATGATGAAAATTACCCAGCTGAGTCAAGGTGAAAAAACCACTGTGAAGTGCGTCCAAAGTGTCTATATTTTGGTGGCAAAACTTAAGTAAAGATGTTCCAAACTTCTCCTAGCCTTTCCTTTCTTTCCCTCCCCATATTCTTACTGTTACTGCTATTTGATCACTGCCCACATCTGAGTGACTCTGTCTTACTACAGAGGGACAAGGTCCTCAGCCCTTCCCGAACTGCAGCTGCTTTCCAGCTCTGCCATCTTGTTCCTACGTGGTGGCCAAGTTGTATAGTAATCACCAAGGGTGAGAGAAAGTACAACAAAGAAAAATAAATATATTGAGATCACTGTTTCAATGCCCCTGCAGGAAGCCTGAGGTGTGGTTGAACTAGTCTGGTACTCTTCTGCCCTTTGGCACTGTTTCATGTGTCCTCGGGGGAAATAATCAGCAGCATAGTCATTTTTCACATTTAGAGTATACAGATAATTTGTGAGTATAATAAATACTTTGTTTATGCAGCACATGTGTTTGAATGCAGTTATACCTGCTTATGAGAAATTACTATTTCACATGTGCTTCAAAATATGCTGCTTTTTACAATGCTACTATGGATAGATAAATAATGTATATCGTGTGTTGAACACAAATATGGCAACGCTTCGTATTGTTTTACATGATGACAAATTGATTTTAATTTCTTTGCAACTAAACAAAGCACCATATCCAAAACCTTATATTAAGTATGGATTTTCAGTTTTGCATCTGCTAGAAAAAATAGACTGCATCTTATGTCAGAGGTGAGTTTGGATGATAAAATACAGAATAAGGTGCAGTACCTGAAACTGCTCCTCAAGCTTGGACAAAGGATACCCCAATCAGTTGTCAGAGTAATCAGTTGTCTCCTAAGTCAATCAGTTGGCTACTAAGGATAAACACCTTAGTAGCTGAGGAGAAAGTACCTGGGCTCCAGGGAAATCCTGAGATGGGGATGGGAGTCAGCCTCTCCCACACAGCTAGCTTTGCAGACTGTTGTCCTGCTTTTTATGTAATTAATTGCTTCTTGTTTTTTATATGATCAACTGCTTCTTGTTTTGCCAGTCCCATCAACAGTCTTTTGAAGAGTTAACCAAAAACATTTCCCTAGGCTGAACTGATGGAGTTTCCCTTTCAGCTGTGAGAGACACTATTCTTGTTAAAGGCCTCATTCAGGCCGGTAATGGAAATGCAAAAACTCGGAAAGGGTCCCAGGCCAAGACCAGGCTGCCAGTGAGGGTCTTTGGATAACTGCAGCCTACGTGGAAAGGATGGATCCCATGCCCATTTTACTACCTTTCTTCTCCTTTTCAGATTATTTTTATGCCATGTGTTTCTTCATGTCATCTGATTTACTAGATCTTGTTATTCTACCTAGAAAAATAATTTTCTGTATGAAAATTATTTGCATCTTGGAAAAATTTTATGCTTCTATAGCAATAACACAGAGTGTATAGCTGCACAGTACTAGTCTACTGTCTAGACTACTACCTGTCTACTAGTCTACTAGTCTACTACTGTCTACTAGTCTACTACCTGTCTAGAATCAAACCCAGCATAGGTTTGATAACCGCCAGGCTGATAATCTCCTCTAAGTGAAATTCATTCATCAGATGTACCAGCTTTGGTACACTGTGGAACTTTGGAACTTCATACACAATGAGAACATGCATGGTTTCCTTTATACATGGGTGTGAATACATTCATCATCACTCTTGAAGTTTAACCTTTGTAGAAATCCTGCTATTCCTGATGCTTAAAGAGGTTACCTAGAACAGAGGCTAGACAGAGTTAAAGGAATAAAGTGGGAATTTATTAAAAGGCCTTCAAAGGATACTTGGGCAGTGCAAGAGCCTGGCCATGGCTCTACCAAAGATGGACCCAAGATGGACTCAAGAAGGAAGACTGGTCATGAGTTTTCACACTTTTATAAGTTTTGGTCCATTTACAAATTTGGGTTAATTGTCCAATTACAGCTTCAAGACTGCTCTGCTCAATTTGCCATTGTTTATACTTTTTGGGCCTGAAGCTGCAATGGTGTCCTTGGTTCTCAGGCTGGAAAAGGATTGTTTTGTCTAAATACCCTGTGAAAAGGACTTGCTAACACTTTATATGAAGTTCAGAGTTACATACGGATGCAGTACAGAATCTGGAAAATATGAAAGCTAAAACTTAAGGCATCAATGCAACAGAGCTTTTTGCTCCCATTCATCTTGTGGAAGTGAACTCCAACTGTGAACACCCTACTTTTATGTGGAAGCCATTTCCCTTGATGAGTTTTCTCATCTCACTTTGATATTCTCTTGATTTGATGAGTCTTCTCCTTCTTGTATCCTGAAATAATAAATGAAATCCATAAGTTTCTTCTTTATATTTTCTGCACCATACACAAATTTTTATAATCTCTCAGGTCTGTCCCCCTGGTCAAGGTCAAATTGTTGTCTCTTCATATCCAGGCAATTTTTTCGTAGCTATTGGGTTTTTAATTTTTTTTTCTTTTTTAATCTTAATTGAGGGCATTCTCTGAAGAAAAAAAGCATGTAAACCCTCCACATAATACCTGATCAGTACATACTTGTAGCCCTTATCTAGATGGCTTTTTTCTAAATATCCATCTGACTTAAAGCAGGCAGAATTAAATGGTACAGAAATCAACCTGAGTTGATCTGTATAGCTTTTTAAAAGCAATTTTAAAGAAGTTGTAGTCTTCCTTGCTAGCATTTAGAAATCCATATGCATGCATCTGGATCAGTAAAATAACTGATTTTGAAATAATAATAATAACAACACATTTTGAAAAGGTAACAGTATTTCATTTGAATTTAAATGTCTTGTTTTAAATAAGCAGTTATGATATGGAGCCAAATCAGTTGGCTTAACAACAAAAGGCAGTATGCTGATGAATTATGTATGTTATCTTCATTTTCTGCCTGCTGATAATTGACAGGTATCATGGCACCCTCTACTTACTTCCTGTAATTATATGCCATATATCAAACACTGACTTATGTGTAATGGTCCTCCCTACACACACATACACACAAAATGGTTTTATGTTTTATTTAAAGCTTGCAGCATTTTTAAATTTTCTGTTTCACTCACTCTGTTTTGCAAGCTGCTTTGTCACTCAGCCCATGTCAACAATGTTAAATTAATAAGATTTCTTCAGTGTTAGTTTGGCAGAGTCACTCATTCAAGCGATGGCTCCATCCTTTTGTTTGTTTTGTTTTTTTATATAAATTGGTTAGGCTAAGCCATACTGAAGAAAATTTACCTGCTGTTTGGACATGTGTAGTAAAACAGGTTTCTCCGTCTTTTGCATAAAGTTTGTGTCTTCACTAACAGATACATTTCCATCATTATGTCGCAACTTTAATTATATTAGGTTAGAAAAAAGTAGTGTCTTAACAGACCTGATTAAATGGCTGGTTCCATCTTGATAGTTTGCATTTAATTCAGACTAACTTCACCATAATAAGGACACATTAATTGAGTAGCTCTACAAATGGGTTCATTAGACGCAATGCTTACTGATTAAATTCAACCACTACTGGGTATCTTAGCATATGATTCAGAATTTCTTTTCATTCAGTGTTTTGTTTCTTGGAAGGAAATAAAATTGGCTGAGAATTATTTTAATAAACCTGTGATAATAAAGTAAATCTTCAATTAAAATGAACTCCTAGTTACCTTCAAGGCCTTTTTACTTATATTGCCTTAAATGTTCAAATTAATATTTTAATCTAAAAACCTACATGCAGTAAATTGTATGCCTGGTACATGTAAAAAAAGCACCACTAGTATATATTGTGGAAGGGTTTCTTGCTATCACTGCATCCTTGACAATATTCACTACAAGAGAAAGTGGGCCTTAAACAAAACCCCAGAAATTACAGAAAGTAATTGTGCAAAAGAAAATTAGATAATGTCTCTTTTCTTCCTATTAATTTCAACTCAATTGGTCAGCTTCTTTAGAAACCTTAGTTAATATTCTTTTCCTGTATCATTGATTAATTTGGTTCAAGGCTCATACCTTAGTGAAGTAATCTGATCTGATCTAATAGTAGTATAACGTAGTAATAGTGTAAATAAAGTATATAATGAAGTAATAGTGATCTGATATACTGTTTCTCACTGAATTAGAATAAACTTTTAAATATCCTTATAAAGTCCCTTCAAAAAACACTTCAACATGAGTAGAACGTGATAGCCTGTGAACAGCCAGCGATGGCAAAGGAATGGAATGCACTAACACCAGCAAGTAACATCCCTGCTCTTTACTGAAATGAAAGAGAAAGTTTCATAAAGGAAAAAAATCCTCAACAAATTTTTTTCTCTAGGACATGTTTTGGGCAGAAGTATCTGTATATAGCACCTCTCTGACTCGAGAGTGTTATACACCTGACTGCAGATAAACAAGGTAAAAAACAGACTGCAGGGCTTTTAGCAGTCGGGCTTATATGAACAGTTGTTACTGAATATACATAAATGCAGTTTTCAAAGACTGAACATTCAACTGAAGTAACTACAAAGTTCATGGGACATGCCAAAGGCACTCAGCTGTTGAGCTGAGTGCTAACTTCTCTATTTCACTCTATTTTTCTCTATATACAATAAGCTATAGGTGGAGGACCTATAGCTTATTGTATAGTAAAAAATATTCCTTAAAGTTTTTTTGAGCATCCCTTTAGACAGAAAGTTATGAGGAGCTGCAACCACGATTTAAATAGAAATCATCATGCTCCCTCTCTTATTTTTATTTTGCATTACCACCAGTGCACCTAAACTTCTTCAGAAGGTTTTGTTTTCTAGCTGCTGCATATCCAGTTTAGGCTGAAGGAGCATGGATGTCTCCAAAAGGCTGAGAGGTTCAGTGGCAGAAGCTTTCCAGATGATCTCAGATGTATCTGCACCACAGGAGTGTCTCAGGAAAGTGAGCAGACTGCAGGATTGTGCTCCAGAGTGTTCTAGGGATGTGCAGTAACCACTCTTCAGATGGGAAATGGCTAATCAAAGACATTTTCATAAATTGGTTTATTCTGCCTGCTAGAATGAAAGTTAGAAAAGGGTTGTATTACTTTTATCAAAAATAAAATGTGAATATCTTCCATTCTGTACCCTTGTAAAGAATAATCAAGCAAACTTTCAAAACAAAAAAAAGCTCTCTGATCCCTTTTCATCTTTTAATGGTCTCCTCACTTACTAATCTCCTAAGCATATTTTAATCTGCTCAGGGCTAAATAATATATCACTTTCTTCACAAGAGCGGTATGTATTTAGCAAGTAAACTTGTGAAGTTAACAGGACTACTCCTTCAGTTAAGGTTGGGACCTTGGCAAAGACCTTTTTTAATCTGTGAACCTTCCCATTATGAGTGCTTACATAAGGTCTCATTATGGTAGAGCAACAGTTATTATGTTATCTAGTGCTTAGTGGTCATGGGCAGCATTGCTTCCTGCTGGGGCACTCACAGACTCTTGCTCCACAGCTTTCATAGATTCATTAGTGTTGGAAAAGGCTGCCAAGATAATTGAGTCGAACCTTTGACCAAACACCACCCTTTCAAGTAAACCATAGCACTAAATGGCATGTCAAGTCATTTATTGAGCACTGCTGGGTGTGGCAACCACCACTTCCCTGGGCAGCTCATGCCGATGCTTGACAACCCCTTCCATGAAGAAATTTTTCCTGATGTCCAACTTAAATGTCCTCTGGTGCAGCTTTAGACTCTGCTCTTGTCCTGTCACCAGTTACCTGGGAGGAGCCTGACCCCACCTGGCCACAGCCTCCTTTCAGGCAGGTGTAGATAGTCATAAGGTCATCCCTGAGCCCCCTTTTCTCCAGGCTAAACATCCCCAGCTCCCCCAGCTGCTCCTCACAAGGTGCTCCAGACCCTTCCCCAGCTCCATTGCCCTTCTCTGGACTTTCTCCAGCACCTCAGTGTCCTTGTAGGAAGGGGCCAGGAGCTGGACACCAGATTCAAGGTGTGGCCTCACCAGTGCCAGCACAGGGGGACAATCCCTGCCCTGCTCCTGCTGGCCACACCATTGCTGATCCAGGCCAGGATGCCACTGGCCTTCTTGGCCCCCTGGGCACAGCCTGGCTCCTGTTCAGTCACTGTCACCAGCAGCCCCAGGTCCTTTTCCACTGGGCAGCTTTCCTGCCACTCTGCCCCGGCATCATAATGTGTTCAGAAGTGAGAACATTACTCTTCCCACAGGTCATCATGGGTATGGATAGCTGAATTCCCAGGCACCTAGTGGAGGATGATGCTTTGCCAAAACTAAGCTTTCCCACACAGATGAGCTGCAGCTGAAGAGAATGACTGCCTGCTCCAGGGACCCACACATGGAGAGTTCCCATGCTGACCTCCCAGCTGCAAGGAGCTTCTGACAAAGCTTACACCTATATGGTTTTGTAAGTAGGCCTTCAAAGGGTGAATTGAAAACACATTGCTCTATACTTTCCTCTAGAGAATAAGCACGTAATTTCTGCTTATTTTGGCACTTAAATCTACCAACAAAAAAGTCCTACTGTGGCAAAATAGGCTGTCATTCTCATAGCAGGCTGACTTGATTAATATAGTTGCAAAGCTTGTTTTCCAACTCAAACCTCGTCAAACTAAATCTAAAATTATTTTCCTGGATAAATCCAATTAAAAAATAAATACTGAATCAGAACACATTTTCTGTAATTACCAAGCAATTCTGTGAAAAGACTATTAAAGTAGGCTAAATTGCCTCTCTTACCCTGCCAGCCCTTCCTGCCCCACCAGGGGCACCTTTCTGAAGCAGTGGTGTTCTTGCAGGGAGGCAGGGATCAGCCTGCATCTGCAGAGCTCCCCATTTTGGGCTGGTTTGCAGGCAGCTGTGCTCCACTCAGCCCTAGTACTGCTCCAAAGGGAGAAAGAATTCCTGACAGGACAGTGTCTAATGGAAATGGATTCCTCTCCTCTCCTCTCCTCTCCTCTCCTCTCCTCTCC
>VXBN01012325.1:296173-307642 GCA_013397395.1 Sinosuthora webbiana
CCTCTCCTCTCCTCTCCTTCATTTGAAATCCTCTCCTAGCTGGCTATGCTTCTGTCAGATCAGCCAAGGCATCAGCAAGCTTTGCTCTGTATTTGCACAAAGACAGCAATATTTTAAATTATGATAGTCATTTGTCATATGCTTCCATTTAAATTAAAAAAAAAAATCTATAAAAATTTCTATGGGCAAGTGTTAGAAGTTTCCTGTTTCTGTAAAGCTGGCAGACATGTCATCAGCACTACTAATTCTGAGAAATCTGAAGAAAAAATGCCAAATTTTTTTAAAACTTCTCTCTTTTTTTGTTAGCTGGCCACCCTGATGTCTGTAGTAGCTTTGTGTTTGTAGGGTATGATTTCTGAGTGGCAGCTTGAATGTCTCAAAGAATTCATAACAGTCCCCCTCAGACTTGTGCTGCTATTTTCCCCAATTAAAATCACGGGGCATCAGGCCAGGATGAGGGTTTCAGAAAAACCCACTGCTTTGAAAAATGCTTCTGAAGCAACAAGGTTGTGTACAGGGGTGAGTACGTGTTCACTACAGCAGTAGAAACATTTTTGAGGAGAGGGTTTTTTTTCCATCTAAAAATGACAGTTGGTTGAACCGAATATTTTCCAGGAATGGCATGGTTTTGACAACAGCAACAAGAACACAGATGTGAAGAACCTGGGCCAGGGCAATTCTGTGGGACGAGGAGGAAGTATACCCACAGTGTATACCCCCACCAGTCAGACTCTTGGGGAGAAAAAAAGGGGTTTTCCCACTACCCTGGACAATGTTTGACTGTGGAGCCATTCTCTGTCCTTGCTTTTCTGCTGGAGATACTCCACTTTAGAGAAATAATCACAAGTTGTCTGGGCCGGGCTGCAGGAGAGAGGGTGTGGCTGCCCCACTGGGCTGGGCTGGGCTTGCAGGCAGGTGCTGGGGCCAAAGCCCCGTGGGGCAGCACATCCAGCTTCACCCCCATGCCTGGAAACACCAGTGTTTCTGAAGACTTGGTTATTGTGGGATCATCTCACCTCAATCACCTTTTCCAGCTTTTACTGGAAAGTCCAGTTTTACACTTAAACGTGAAATAAGCTATCTGGTGAATATAGAAATAAAAGAAGCATTGTGAATGTTTTCATAGATGAAATTCTTGTTTTCTAGCCAGATTTCAACATGACAAAAAAATTGACAGGCTGCTGTCACGACTGAAGGTCTTCTGGAATTCTTGAAGTTGAGATCGGATCCCCACAACATTTTTAGTACTGTATTTCACTTTAACCAAACAAAGAGGAAAAGAAAATTCCCTATCTCCAATATGTTTCTACCCATGCCAATAAGCCTCCTTGTACTGATGATACTTAGACTAGGAATTTATGTATCATTATATTTCAAAGATGCACTTTAAGGATTTACAAGTTACAACTTCCAGAATAATACAGACTGTACTTGTCCAGAGTTGTTTCTACAGAACATTTTTTCAACACATGATTACTCCATACTTGCCTCAAGATAATTTGTGGAATATTTTATAAGAACTGCATTTTTACAAGGTGTTACTAGAATCAAAACTAAAATTTGTTGTGTGTGTGTATGTATATATATATATATATATATATCAGATCTATGCCAGTTGTCCATCCTACTGCTTCTATACCATGCACAAGTTTCACATTTCTGCTTCTTCAGTTGTCTCTCTTATTAATAAAACAATAATCTTTAGACCCAGGAAATACATAGAAGTCTGGAAAGTGATGCTAAAAATCCTGCGACTTTCACATAAAAAACAGAGAAATAAATTTTAAAAACTACTGGAAGGAGATCATTAAAAGCATCAAATCAATTATTGTATTTCCTTATGTTTGGACTACACAGCATCCCAGCTCTCTGGTGATACAATGGAGGAAACTGCTATCCTTGATGGACACATTTCAGGTTTATTGTTATTTTTAATGGTAGAAAGGGTGAAAGGATGGTGAGGTGAATCTAACAGTTACAATGATGAAAAAAATACTGCTGTTCTGGCAAGAATAATAATGATGTACTTATCAGTGAGAACCTGCAAGTGAAACCGGTCTGCTCTTGCTATTCCAGTCAGACAGACAAAGATGGGACAGAGCCATGCATTTAGGAACAGCAGCACAGCAAGTTCAACAACATTTTAGAATTGCTTTTAGAACATGGAAAACCCAAAGCACAGTGTTAGTATTTAGAGTCTGTTCAGGTTTAGCTGGAAGAAAGCCCAGCACTAGTTAAAGGCCCAAGTATAAATAGGCTAAACATTGTTTAGAGGGAAAAGTGTCATCAGTAACACAGCCTGTCCCTGTTCCTGCAGGAGAGTGGGCACTGGAGAGAAACAAGCATGCAGGGAGAGAAAAAAATTAACAGGAATGCCCAGGGCAGTGCATTTTGCATGAGCCATCCAGTGAAGGCAAAGACAGTCTGGATCACACAGCCTAGTTGCCTGAGATGGAAATATGTTAGAACATATCATAAATGTAGAACATCTACAGGATAGGAAAGTAGCTGGAATTTTACTTATGTTTTGTGCAGTCAGTGACATTCAATTCTGATTTTGATCCACAGCTTCTGTTATAGTACAAACCACTGTTATGACATGATGGATAGGAGTTTGGCTTGTCTGGGGGCTGCAGGATGCAGCTGGTATTCAAGCTTGGCCTTCTTACCTTTGCTGTGGTCTCTAGGAATGAAAATATCTGCAAACTGGTTCAAGATAATCATCCTCGTGTGATGTAAGTATGTTTCTTCTCCTTATGCTTGGTGGTTTCTAGAACAACACTACTCACAGAAAAGGAAGGAATTACATACAGTGTAAAACTAGTGTTGTAAATGAGAAAAGTGGTTCTTTAATAGTCAAAAATAACAGCAACAACAACAACAAAAATCCTAAAATTCAAATTCTTCACAATTTCAGTACTGCCTGCTTTTACTAGCAGAAACATTTATTTCAGGTCAGGTATGCTTGGTTTACATGTCATAAGAACCATCTTCTAACAATATTGCAAACTAATTAGAAAACCTTATATACTGTGTTTCAAGTGGAAAAAAATGTTTGTTTATATCTGCATCACTGACACATGAGACCCAAATACTCCTTTAGTAAATGTTTAAATGTAGGTGTTCTGGTCTGATCACTTTCATATACACAGATTCAGTTTTAGTGAATCATTTCACCAACATTTCAGCAGCAAGTTTTGGCCTAAATCACCAAACAATTTCCACCTGTGAATCATCAACCAGTTTTATGATACTTAATGTAAGGAAAATCTTCTTAAGGTTATAGGTATCTATATAGATATCTATCTATACAGATTTTTTTTTCTAGGGAGAGGGGGAGAGAGAGAGAATTCTTGATTTGGGATGGGTTATGGTAAGTCCTGAGAAAAGATCCAACAGACAACAGAATTATTCTACTAAGGTTTGGTTTTCATCACCTCCTTTTCTCCTGACAGGAACAAAGAAGAGGAATCAGGAAAATTCCCCTTTTCTTCCTTGTTCAACTCCTAATTTGTTGGTAAGAAAACTGGAATTTAAGAAATAAAATAAAGTAAAATAAATAAACATGATCCACAAGATTATTATGCATAAAAACCTAGTTGAATTGATGCACAAGCTGGTAGCGTTGGAAAAACTTTCAGCGTCCTTGCTGAAACCCATTGACATTGAAAAGGTTTTCTGTTTAACAGACAGATGGTGGCTGGTTTGTGCTAGAATCCAAGCCCACTTCACCTTTGGAATATTGAAACAATGTGGATATCAAGCCATGTAGATTGCTCAATACCTTACAGTGTTAGAATGTCTCAGTGTCTTTTGTCTTTCTTGCCTAGATAAATGCATTTAAAAAGCAGTTATTTGCTCCTTCTTTCAAATTTGGAGATCACTGGCATCCACCAACCTGTGCAATCACTAAATTAACAAGTGAGATTGATCTGTTTGGTGTCGATGTGAAGCAAGTGCATATTTTATTGCCCCAAATGGAAGTATTTTAATACTACATCCCTCACTGCACCACTTGGTGTTACCCTTCCATAGTCCTGCTTTGCCAAAACCTTGGTGGGGATTCTGTGGATCATTAGTTTCTGCTAAAGACCAAAAAGGCAAGCAGTTCATTCTGAAGAAAGAGAAAACACCTCTCTGCAGTGCCAAACCACAGGACCAAGTTCACCAGCTCAGCTGGTCAGCCTGTGTGTCAGGCTACATCCCAGCACTGTAGTCAGCAGGGGAACACGAGATAGGCCATCCTTCAGTTTTTTTCAGGGAATTCAAACCCTATTGTTGTGTTTTTTAGGCTCCTGCAATCTGCATAATATGCAATTAGACTAAGCAGTTATATTTTTTTCTTAGTGACACGTTTCTCTGCATAAATAGACATCAGGTGCCATACACATTGCATCACTGATTTATATTTGTACAGTAATTGCCTAAGCTGATTACAGTGCCTGAGTAAGCAGAAGGGAAATGGAAGAGGATTCCTCACTGGGATTGAGGAGTTACAATTTTCTTTCTGAGGATTAAAGTTTTCTATTACCTGCATAACACACTTTTATCCCTGTGTTTGCCTTGGAATGGATCTTGCTGACCCAAGAGCACAACACTACATTATTTGGCCCAATCATTTTGCTGAGGAAACCACATCACTGGCTACATGAAAGCTGCATCACTGGCTGTGTGGAAGTCAAGAAGTAGCTGACTATCTCCATGGACTGGAAGCACCAGCTCCTTCTGTTTCCACTCTCTGCATTCATCTCAATCTTCACGGGGTGAATTCACAGCTTTCACCTCCCAGCACTTCGTAACAGGGAGCACAGAGATAAAGAAACCACTGTGATTGCAATTTTTCAAGCAGAGTTTGGAAGGTGTCCTACATAAAAAGCAGGTGGCCTTCAGATCATCTCTGTTATGAGGCAAAGAACAGAACTAGGGAAGGAGATTGGAGCTAGGCAAAATGATTCAATTATTTCACTGCCACTTGGTCACTGCTGAGTTTTGTAGTGGTAACAACAGGTTACAGGTGCATGTGTGTAACAATCCCAGAGGAAAACAACACTCAGTGTGACATCTCTAAAAAGACTTCCCAGTAATTTTAGCCCCAAAATTCGTGCTACTCTAAGCCATCTTGTCCAATCCAAACTTAGTGCCACATCAAGGTTCATATCACATTATAGAGGCCTTTAATGATGATTTAATGTCTCCTCTTACAATGTTATCAAAATTATTTACAGCAATATTTTGCCTGTTTGAGTGAACTGCCTTACATCTCTTTAGAGCTGCATCAACGAAGACATAAAGTTCTACATCTCCAAATGTCTCTCAGATATTTAAAAAAAAACCAAAACACTACGCAAATAGTGAACTACTTATGTTCTTTTGTCACTAGTTCACTCTCATTCCAGCCAGTATTAATCTCTATTACTTTTGACACTGTACTGTTAGGAGGCTTAAAGTGTGCCTGCTACTACACTGTGCAAGGATAGATGAAAAGGAGACTAAGGGGAGGAAAAAATAGCTCTGTAATGAAAATAAACCCAGCCTTTGATGCAGGCAGAGTTAGGATTAGCAGATTCACACACTCACAGTCACACTGCAGAAGGCAGTTTATGCACCTGGGCTCACACTGAGACTTTTTGCACAAACAGCATCAAAACATTCACGACTCTGCCCAAAGTTTTTCTCAGTTCTCAGTTTTTTGTTGCATTCAGCAATGAAACTTAAAGGGGGAAATGCATGGCCCACAGGAGCTATGAGGCTGTCACAGGAACTGGGAAGTGACTAGAGCAGGTAGACAGGTGGGGAAGGCTGGAGAGCTGTGGGATGTAGTGGATCATCTCCAGAAGGAGCAATGAGAAAATCTCCAGCAGGGAAGCCACAGCCAGGGAGATGGGAGGGAATGTAATGAGAAGGAGGTGTAACATCAGGAAGGCAGATCTAGAAACCTCAAATGTGCTCTGACACCCTTGCTAAGATAAGCAGAATGTTCAGGTGGCTGACAATGCCCAGGAGCACCCAAGGTTTTCTCAGCATATGGTACAAACAGTCCTAATAAAAGCCTAGGGCCGGTTGTTATTAGCCTGCCTGCGCAAAACATACAAGAGACACAACGACAAATTAATATTGAACCCTGAATTTGTAGAATTTTACGACTTTTCATAATTGGTCTCTTAATCCCAGTATTACTTATAATTCCTGTACTATATGTTCAAACACAAGTAAGGAAGGTTAAGCAAAACCACTACAACTTATTGAAAAGTCATATTCTCAGGTTGTCATCAGAGCGCCATGCTAAATTTTTGACTTGCTCAGAAAACTAGAAATGTGTTAAAAATGCATTCAAACTTGATTAAATATGGTATTTCTTTTAAAGAACAAAGCCCAGAGTGATGTGCTCACATGAAAATACAATATGTGGTCTGTTTTTAATTTTTTTTAATCATACCCTCTCAAATTTGTTTCAACTGGCATAGTAAGCAATCATTAATAGGCAGTGTGCTCTGCGGTAGCTTATTTTCCTTAAGCAAAAACAAAACCATCAGGGCCACCTATATCTAGAGGGATTTTCTACAAAAGCCATTTTAGGGAATAAAAGCTGCCCTTCCATTCCATGGTCTCCTGCACTCCCCCTGATTTTCCTGCTGTGAATATTTTTCCAAATAGTCAGTCTCTCTCTACTCAGTGTGTCATTTGTTATCCCACATTTGTCCACGAATAATGGGTAACAGAGTATGAAGTTCATGGGGCACAAAGTGTCTTCTCTTCCTTTATTAGTTGCAGATGCAAGCGAGGAAACCCAGAGTCTTCCATATCAAACCTCATGCTTTCAGCAGAGCCATTCCCACAAAGCTTCCCAGTCTCAGGCAAGAAGGTCAGCTGTGAACCAGAAAATATCAAAACAAAGTCTACACATGAGAGAAATTCAGTTTCCCAATCCAGCCAGCTCAGCACAACTGTCTTTAGGAGGCATATCCACAAGTTCTGACCACCCTCCTTAGCAATCCTGAACAGATCCTGTTCTTGGAAGCCACTTTCTGCATATCTCCCCAGGCAAGAGGGTAAACATACTCTCCTTTTCATGAGTTTAGCAGAAAAACTCTCTGATCAGCTACTAAAGCAAGATGAGGTAGCCAGGAGGAGTCTGTTTTCTTCTGTAACTGGCTAGTCACAGATACAACTCTTTGCAGAGTGAATTCCTCAAGCATGGTGATAAAACTTCTACCCAGCCACTATCCTGATGGATCCCTTCAGTTCCTGCACCATGCAGGAACTGTATTTCCCACCAAAGCTGTACTTCCCACCAACAACCAAAGATGGGAAATCAGTGTCTGGCAGCTTATTAAATTATGTGGTGGGGAAAAAAAATTATATGCAAATAGACTTTAATCAAATGTATAATTGCCTCTGATATATAAACTACACCTCCAAAAATTTAATCTATTTAGTTTAATGAAACAAGAAAGAAAAACCACGGAGATTGAATTGCCTTAACTTTGGGAACCTCTGACACCTTCTGCCATAGTCTCTTACCTACAGGAAGTGTTGTCACAGTCCCAGCTGAGCTCTTTGTGAGTAGCCACGGGACTGACGTACTGGATCTGCCTTTTGGATTGTATTTTCTTTCAAGCCAGCTCAGCTGGAGTTGCACCCACAGATATCTAAGCCTTCATTGTCTTCATGTGGACCACACCAAGGAGCAGGTACACTCTCTGGGAATTATGCAGCTCCCAGTTTAATTGTCTGGGAACTACATGATGGGTAGAGCATTTATAGCCCTCCCAAACAAACTTTCTATCAAGCAGTCAGCAAGGAAAAAAACAAATAAACCACAAACAAACAAAACAACAACAACAACATCAACAACAACAGACCCTAAGAGAGCTCTGACCTGAACAAAAAATTGGGTCATTTTGTGATCCTCAGTACCTCTGGGCAGTACTGTTTCCTCTGTATCTGTGCTCATTCTTCTAGGATGTGGTGGAGAACTTCTTTGCCCTTACTGGAGGTTACCATTCTGCCTCCTCTTTTAAACTTGCTCACCTGTGCTTGTGAGTAGCTTTCAGCTCTCATTACCCAGGCAAGACTGCTTCACTGCTTATTACTCTCACGGGAATATCTCCATTTCTTGGTCTTGCTTTGCTGACATTAAGTGGACAATTCAGGTTGCACTGAAAATGATGGGGAGTTTGTAGAGTGGAATGAATGCACACTGCAGGGTTCCCTGGCTCCCCACAGCCCCGGCTCCCTTTGCAGCCTCACCCAATATACAGCAAAGAAAAACTGCTTGGAGAACAATCCTCTGGCAGCCAGTGTGTATCTTTTGTATCACTCACCTTTGAGAAACGTGAAGCTATGTCCACATAATTAGGGAAACCTGGCACATTCAGTCTTATTCTGGTCCTACATCTCATGTTTGCCTATTTTATCTCTTAAATGCAATTATAACTACACTGGCATATTTGTTTTGTTTTCTCAAACCTGTTTTTCTTGTTATAATAGCATGTGATATATCAACTATTCATTGCAATTAAGAAAAAAAACCCAGTAACACTGCAACTAAGTAAGACTGTGCACACATTCCAAGGCTGTGATAACATCACAAGTTATGAGAGCTTTGCTTTTTGAGAGTATCATTTTGCCAGAATGACTGGGTGTGGACGCCTTTGGGTTAACAATTAGTTTTGTAGGACTTTTTGGGCACAACTTCTTATTTCCTTGAGTGTGTTTTTAAGATTGGAAGGATGCTTCCTAGTGCTAAATGCTGGATCTAAATGTGACTAAGTACACAAGAGACAACCAGTGCCAGTGTTGTTTGGAAGAACGGTTATGAGAATAATCATTTCCAGGATCACCCCAGCATGCACCTTTTGGTGGTCTGATGGTGTTTAAAACTAGTTGTTTTAGAAACTTTCTTTCCAAGGTTCCTTATTAGGTGACTCAAAGTGATTGTGCTTCCTTTGATTAAAGATGTACTGTTTGCTTTCCAGAACAATTCAGAGGAAGGAAATTTGATCCACTCTTGATGACCTCCAAGCTGCAACTCTCATGACTTCTAGTACTGATGGATCTCATAAATGACTGTATGATCCTATCTCATTCTAAAATCCTTTGAATACCTGATGGATCATGAGATATATTTCAGTGGTTTAATGCATTCAGGATAGTACCTTGGTAATAATTTCAGGGTCTAGCACTTTTTTGTTTAAATTGATGAGGCCTCATTTCAAGCAACACTTCAGTGTTTTTGTCTCCCTTCCTCCTTGGCTTTTCCATACCAGGTATTTTTGTCTTCTTTTCCTGCTGGCTATTGCATGCCAACTAACTCTACTGCTATGGCACAGAATATACCCCATGTGTCAGAAGCATTTTTTAACAGAGTCTAAGCTGAATGTTGAATGAAGCCATGCTTTATCTAGAGGAGTTTTAATTATTCTTCTGTCTGTGGAAGTGGAAAGTAAGGCCAGGATGAGGAGGACTGGGTTGTCAGGAAGATAGCTGGAGGGAATCAGAATATATCATTACCTAAGGGAGTGGTATCCTCAGTCTTCATCTACTTTAATTCTCTCACCAGACACATCAAATGACAGTGCTGTAGGGCTTAAAAAAATTGGGGCGAAGCTGGGGCAGCGGATGGCTTATAATGACAGCCTGTCTAAATGTCTGAGTGGCAGACAAGTGGAGAGAAAGAAGTTTGCAGCACAGGGTAGCTAAGGTGGAGTGATAATGTGTTTGGATTTAATCTGCTTTCTTTTTCTAGCAAGGTTTGACAACTGGCTAAGCTGGCTAGCTCTATGTGAGCTTCATAATGCTGTCTATTAAATCATTTGCTAAGAAAATTGAAATTTGGCAAATGTCACAGTTGGCCAGAACTAATTGTTACTTCATTGTGCACAACAACCAAGGACTTGAATGACTCTGTCTTTATTGGCAGAAGTGAGAGGCAGTCACAGCCTGATTTCTTTCCACACCTCCTAAAAGGGACCCAAGTTAGGAGTCCAGTGCAGGTGGAATTAGTGTAAAGAAGGAGCTCTCCAGGAGGGAATGTAGCTGCAGTTCTGCCAGTTCTCTCTTTCTCATGAAAAAAACATGCTTTTCAATTTCTGTGTCACTGTTCACACATGAAAATCTATTTCCTACTCCCTAGGCAAACCTGGTTTGTGCTTCCCTATCTCATTTAGCTCTTGTGGTACATGCATATATATACTTGGCACAATAGCCACAGGTAACCTGGTGCACCCCTGCTGGTCCCACCACAAGCTTGTGAGGCCAACAGATGCTGGGTCACCCAGCACAGCTAGGAGCCCTGGCACATCCAATGAATTCTCATGGGAGATGAGGTGTCTCACAGGCCCAGGACTTCTCTTCCCTGCCCAGACTTGATTACAATAAGCTGACAAGTGAGGGACAGCATAATTCTACCCCATCACTTCAACACAGGAGACCTGACAAGTTTTTCTGTTTCCTGTGAAAGAGAAAAGATGGAAAAATGAGGAGTGCCCACATGGAAGGGTGGGGTTACTCTTACTCAGCTGCGTGTATTTAGAAGTTGGGCTTTTACCTGGGGTAGTCACAAGCCTCCACTAAGAGACACAGGAGAGAAATAGGCACTTCCTGAGACACATTCATGCCATCTGAGACAGATATCTAAAGAGGGCAGCCCTGGTAGGTTATTCATCCATCTAGCACTTTCTCCACAGACTAGAGAGGGAAACTAAACCTTCAGGTGGCAAAAATTAAGTCAGAGGAGTTCAATATAGGTAAAAAACCATGGCAATACCATCCCCCAAGTGTTCTAATGTTGTTTTTTTTTTTTTTCTTTTTTAATGTTTACTGTTATCTGGAGCCAAACATTTATTTAGTAGTGAAACGGGTCAAACCAGCTATTATAGATCTCTCTCTTGATTAGCAGCAGTTTTTGTTACCATATAAGACAACTAATGCACTGTTTCCGTCCTGTCCCATGATAGCCTTTTAATCAAAGTCTATGACAGACATCATAGCCCATCACATACCAGGGGAAGACACAAAGATTTTTCTCTTCCACTCCCTGCTGTTTAAGGAGATAACAAAGAATTGCTCAGACATTAAGGTGGCTAGCCACATATAAATATAGAGTGTGCAGTATTATAAATATGCAGTATGTAGTATATAGACTCTTTGAACTTACATGCCACTCCAGATTTCCACTCCAAATTACCTACCTATGATGGTGGTCAGCAAGTGTTGCCTTACCAAGAAACTGTTGGTAAAAAGCTCACTACCAACAGTCCTAGTTTCTGCTCTCCCAGTTACACATCAGCTGACACTGGATCTATTTCCTGAACAGATGCAAGAGCACACACAGAGCAAGATCTGCATTTCTTTCTTTCTTTCCTGGTCTAGGACCACAGTGAAATAATGTCATGCGAGACAAAAAAGAAAACCAAGAACAGAATGACATATCCTCCCCTAAATGACCTACAGTCCCAATATTTAATT
>VXBN01012325.1:307662-345675 GCA_013397395.1 Sinosuthora webbiana
AAAAAAAAAAAAAGAATATGATAAACAGGCACAGAGGAGTACAGGAATAATGGCAGTAACAGACAAGTTATCAGTCAGTACACGCCTGGCTAATTCAGGCATCTGCAAACATCATGGAAGAAAAGAGTTTGATGGAGACAAGCTGGCATTCTACAGAGACTTGTAGTGGGCTCCAGAGAGCCAAGGCAACATGGCATTTCTTGAACCCAAGCGTGATGTTCTCTACTCCTTCACAGAAAAGGTAATGCTCAGTAGAGTGATTAGAAAATGGCATCTTTTGCCCAGAGTAAACATGTCAATTCTCAGCAAAGGATGCAATTTAAAACATATCCTTATCTCCTTGGCAGCATTATTGCTCAGCTTTGGCAGATCCTCGCTTAGCTGCCTTCCACAAATCCCACTCCAAGATACCAAATTTCCAGCACACCCATGGATCACATTGGGATGTTAGAAATACCCACTGGGTGTCTACAACTCAGGAACTGTGATCTTCAGCAGTAATAATGTCCAAGTGTGTTTGGCTATAGACCAAAGATGCTGAAAGGCCTCATAGAAAGGGAAACAGAGAGGCTGTTCACTTGTGTTCTAGCTAGCAATAGCATATCTCTTTCTAGGTTGTCAGTTTCCAATCTGCAGTATGCTTGTTGTTCAGCACAGCTCTTTCTAAAGAAATAAAGAAGACTCCAGTTTTAGAACAATATCCACAGAGCACATGCTACATTAAGATTAAGGCACACAGAACTCAAACAAGCCAAACTACTGGATGCAATGGGGCCTGGAGGGGTCCCTTGATCAGGAGACCATTGCCAAACAGGGAGGCCTAGCTTTGCAGGGGAAAGGCACAGGAACTATCCTGTCTGGTTTTCATTGTCCCATACTTGCATGTTGGGAAGAAACTTTAGGTCACTATCCCTACCTGTTCACCTCCTGTGCATAATGACCTCCTCCACGATGGCTCAGACTGGAGGAGAGGGAGAAAGATGCTAGTGGCTCATGAAGGGCTCTTTTGCTTCTTTTACAGACTAAGTGCAAGGGCTTATTTGCTTCATACCTTGCTATTAAATCTTTGCAGTAAACAGAGAGCATGGGAATATTTGTCAGAAGCAAACAAAAAGGCCATAAACATCTCTTCCATATTTAAACAAATATTTGTACATCTACTTATTCCCTTTGCTCTGTCTTTAGGTATGCATTTCTTAGCAGTACCATTTATCTGTGCTGGATTGATTTATTTATTTACATGCTTAGATTTACATCTCACAGGGGCCCATGTTGCTCAGGTCAAGGCAAAAGCCAGGAAAAGAGGAGGTTGTGATGAAAATACAATTTGCAAGTCATCCAAATAGTTTGGTATAGACTTTGGTGACCTGTGAGTGGCTGCTGGCACTGATTGTGCCTGAGGGGAGTTTCATCCTTCTGTCTCAGCCTACCACACCATAAAGTTGGGGCTTGATCTACCAGGGCCTCCACAACAGCATGACCCAGGGCCACCATTCAAGGGCAGAATATGAGACTGCTTAACTTCAGCCTCTGAGGGAAATCTACATTTCTAGCCCCTTCTGCATTTTGTCTTTGCAGTGAAATGAAACACATATTCTAATAATTAGAAAAGTACATTCTTAGAGCATTCATATTTTTTCATTCCACATTGTAGTGCCAAAATGTTCAGAACCAGCCCAGCTGTTAAAAAATTATATTAAAGACTAGAAAAACATAGTTATCTGAAGCCATTGACCTAAGAGCTGGTAGACCAAAGACTGCAAGATGAAAACATCATCAGGGCACATGTACTAATTAAGGAATCAACAAACTCTGCTCTATCCTGTTGTTCTTTGGTTTGCACACAACAAACCTTCCAGACTGATACACATCATACACAAAGGCCCATTTCTGGCTTAGGGATTTAGGGACTGAATTGCCTTTTGTTTGGTCCTAGACCTGAAAACAAAATATTTTGATTAGGAATATTACTCATTTTCTGAGCAGTAGTAAAACTGATCTGCACTCTAAATATGGCATTCATCTGTGTTCCACTTCTTCTGATGTGCAGCTACTCAGTCTTGTGCTGCCGCGTACTCCTTCCTCATTTGTGCTGCACTGGAATTTTCTGGGCTGCACTCTCAGCCAGGGCAGAGGACTGACATGGCTTCAATCTCTCTTGCTCCCATTTCTGTCAGAGCACACAGATTTAGGGATGAGCCTCTTCACTTTCTGGAGGGTTTAAATGAAAGGACAGCTCATTCACTGGCTGCTGGCCCTCAGCCCTGGATTTGGTCATCCATTTGGGCCAAATTCTCCCTTTGGGCATGGTCTAATGTGCTCCCACAATGCATTCAGTGACAATCCTGTCCACTGAGCTGAGAGCACAATTTAGCTGTTAAAGATGACACAGATACTGATGCAAAGTCTTTCCTTTGTTCTTTGTTATCTCAAAAAAAATTCAGTCTCCCTTACAGCTGTTATTTTTCTCTGGTAAAAACAACACTTTTGTGGTCTTTACAAAGAACTAATAACTGTCAAAAGCCTCTGCTAAAACTAGTCCTATGAAGCATTTAAAGTGTCATTTCTTTTGCATTACTACTTTTAGGCATTATGCTCAACTCCATAGGATACCTTTCCTTGAGTTGTCTTAAGTAGTTGCATTTCCTGTTGCAGGGATGAAAGTAAAACACATATTTTTAAAAAATATTCTCCAACTTCTATTGGACAAAACTATTTCTGTTGAATTAGTGAAAGTATCTGTGGAGTAAGGCACCATTTGAGAATAGTGAAGATCCTGATATTTAACCCTTCATTACAGCAGTGTCTCTGGAACTGCTGCCATGTACCAAACCAAATACATTACCTAGGATTGTGATTACAAAAAAAACCCTAAACAAATTAGCAAACAAACAGTAAATCCTCCCTTATGGGTTACTTGCATGCTCTTACATTTAAATGGACAACAAACTACATAAGAATTCTTGGGTTACTATTTTTCAGATGTAGCATCTCTTATGTCTTTATTCTTTACAAATATTTAATTAAATGCTTAACTTAAAATATTGTGCAGAAATGAAAGTCTGTTGATATGCTCTGCTCTTCCAAGATGCTTAAAATATTTTTGTGTTTAGGGGAAAATGGGTCAAGAAGTCAGGGAAATGTGAAGTTTAAGCTGAGGTACAACCAGCTTCTGATTACATACACATTTAGACTCATGATAATGTAGTATGTCTTGTTCTAAGGCATCACTTTGTACACACAGACAGACACAGGAACATTTAGACTCATGATAATGTAGAATATCTTGTTCTAGGGCATCACTTCGTATGCACACACGCACACACACAAATATTTAGGCTCCTGATAATGTAGCATATCTTGTTCTAGGCCATCACCACGGTTCAGATGTATTATCTGTGTCTTGTTGCTGATGATCTGTGCTGGCAATGAAGGGCACTGGAAGGTCGTAACCTCATGAAGTCCTAGAAACACTCTGCAGGAGGTGCAGGGCTCTCAGCTCCTTGCTGTTCACTCCTTGAGGGCCTCACTGTGGCTGATTCCACACTGGAGCACACAGTGTGGGCCAGGACAGCTAAGTAACAGTAGCAGAGGGAGAGAAGTCATACAGAAAGAAAGGAAGGCAAATGGACATTCTCACAGCGTCTGCTGTTGGCTTGTATATCTGTGAGCAGCATGGAGAAAACAGTCCAGTCATTGAATATATGCCTGAAATTGATAGGGAGTATCACAAGACTTTTATCCATTCATAATTGTATGCCTCAGGTTTTGAAGAAGTAGAGATGTTACACAACACTAAGTCTTTTCTGCATATGAAGTAATTCTGTAGAAAACAGATGATCAGTTCTTAAACTTCAAAAGGGCTTTGGCACTATTAAAAAGCTCTTCTTCAAGTGCAAGTCAGGTTTCTTCTCCATCTTAATTGAAGGGAGCAGAACTGCTAAGTGCATCCTGGATTTCAGGCAGTGGGGTCTTGCTGAAGATGAGTAGAAAGTGTGTTGTACAATGGGGATCATGAGAGTTGTTTGTTTTAGTAGACAACCATTTGCCCTGTCTTGAAGGTGTACTTTACATCCAAAGATGTTTCGGGGAAAGGGAAGACACTGACTCTCTTTTTGATGTTCAGGATGGCTACGTGGGGGCTTTCTCTTTCTTGGCACTAGATTAAACTTTTTGTACATAAGTAGAGAACATGACATATTTCTCTACAAAAGGACAGACAAAAACAGGAACACTTTTGCAAAAGTACTTCACCGACATCACAGAAAAACTGTAATTGTCATAGGGAGTGAAAAGACAGTGATCAAATATCTTGACATTTTAAAAGACAGCACTTTATGCACACTTTTTACTTTCTAGATTTTAAATCTGCCCTGCCTCCTCTTTTTTCTGCCACCGGCACTGTAACAAAATCAAGACAAGAAAAATTTGTATTATGACTCAGTATGAGCTCCATTCCTACAAATCAACAATTAATCAGAAAGATACCATTGAAAGAAGAGAGTTCCTTAGCATGATTTGTCTCTAGTAGGAACAGTACATTTCTTTTCAGGAGAACCTTTGTACAGAGAAAGATAAGACTTGGGAGCCAAGGTTGGCATCTAGCACTAAATCTTCAGTGCAGGAGACAGGAAGATCTGCTGCACAGAGCTCCATGTTGTGCAGCCTGGCAGAGCAGTTCTTGCTATGCAGATCTGGCAAGGAGGGCAACAGCAGAGGCTGTATACTAATAACCCAAGTTTCAGCTGAGACTCTGCTGTAATACAGGCAGAAATCCCTTTGTCTCCCCTGGCTCTATGAAAACTAGGCATGCCATCCAAACCAGTAATCTTGATTCTTTCCCTCTTGTCAACAGTGAGAAACAGACACTCTGAAATGTAATTTATCCTTCCTCTTATAGGTGCATGCCTTAGGATAACATCACTCATTCTGAAAGAAATCTTGAAATGAGACAGGTTACAGTCTTAACACCTTGCCTCTTTCAGAGATTTTAGCAGCTCCCAATTAAAAATGGCAGCACTGTCCCAATGGTGGAAGCATCTGTGAAAATGCTGAAGGAAAACAACTTTTTTGGCTGCTGAACCTACTTCATGTGAACCTACTTCAGGATGCTGCAGGTCATGGAATACAATAGACTCATAGATAATGTAAAAATAATAGAATCACAGACTCACAGAACAAGGTGAATTGGAAGGGATGCATAAGGATCATCAAGTCCATGATGACCATCAAGTCCTGGCCCTGCACAGAACCAACCCAAAAATTATATTATGTGCCTGAGAGTATTGTTCAAACACTTCTTAAACTCTGGTCAGCTTAGTCCTTTGAACATTTCCAACATAAACCTTCCCTGACACACCTTCAGGCCATTTCCTTCGGTCATGTCACAAGAGTGAAGACAGCAATGTCTGTCCCTCTGCTTTACCTCATGAGGAAGTTGTATGTTGCATGTTGCATGTTGTATGTTGCATGTTGTATGTTGTATGTATGGAAGTTGCCATGAGGTCTCCCCTCATTCTCCTTTTCTCCAGGCTGAAAAAACTGAGTGGTGTCTGCCACTCCTCACATGCCTTCCCCTCCAGATCTTTTGCCATCTCCATAGCCCTCCTTTGGATGCTCTTGAAATAGCTTCATATCCTTACAATACTGTGGTACCCAAAACTGCACACAATATTCAAGGTGAGGCTGCTGCAGTGCAGAGCAGAGTGGGACAATCCCCTTCCTTGCCCAGCTGGAGATGCTGTGCCTGATGCCTCCAGGACACAGCTGGCCATCCTGGCTGCCGGGGCACTGCTGACTCATGATAGTGCAAATGCCAGAATTTTTCAGAGCCTGGTCTATACCCACATTCCCTCTATGACCAGCCAAAAGGGAGCAGTGCTGGCAAGCAGGAACAGTAAGCCATTTTTGCCATGCAGCATGAAAGGGTGGGATGATACTTCTCCAGCTAGTTCCAGAAATTAACATTGACCAGTAACAGAGTGAATGACAATACAACAGACACAGCAGATTTGCCAAAAAATTCATTATAGTGGACTACTGTGGTGTGCATTGCACTGCCACATAGAGCCCTTTGTTAGGTTTAAGCTGCACACCCCTATATGAGAGGTGTGATCAAATGTTTGTTTTAAATTTTCATCTAAGAATGAAATTGCATGCAGATGTAAATATTCTCTCCTGATCCCAAAAAAAATCATTTAACTTAACAGAAGAGGTATATTGCCTCCTCTGACCTCAGTATGTAGAAGACTCGTTTGTAAGAGAATTTCCTGTGAGGTCCTTGTTGCATACACCTGACATATTTTCTTCTTAGATGTGTCTATTAACCTATGTTTGCTCCACTGAAGTCAGTGAAATAATTCCATCTTTTTACAGATGCAGAGGGTCCAGCATGTGCTGGCTGCAACATTAGCCTTCAGATTGCCTGTTCAAGGAAGTCTCACACCATTAAGCTGGGTTTGTTTTCTTTTTTTGTACAGAACAAACTGCACTACAGAGAGGGTGGAGGTGGCTATGCAGTTAAAGCTCCAGCACTGGTTTAAGGCCTCTTTGTACTATTGTTTAGGAGATATAAGGGATAAACAGCTATACTAAACCTGCAGCTCTGGATGACTTGGACTGGGAGACTCAGGAGCCCAAGGGTTGGCTTTATTATCCCTTTTCTTATGGAGTGTGTAGGCAAGGAGGGAGCAATTCCTGTGAGAACAGAGATCCCTCCACAATGTAACTGTTCACAAAACTCAGAGTTGCCCTGAATGAAGAGCACAGTCAGTGTCTGGACTACAAAATCCTCTCCAGAGAGTGGAATTCTGTTCTGCTTTGCAATATAAATGCAAAGTGAGCAGTTGAGTGCAATTGTGTCTTTACGTAAGTATATACCTGGGTATGGTAGAGTCTTAACTTACTGTTGATACAATCACAAATAAGAAGGAAAAACTGGCATCTGGTGACCCCATAACTTCAGTGATGTTATAATCAGAACAAGAGAGGTTATATGGAGAGCTTCAAAGAATCTTCCCCATTCCAGAATCAGACCTCTTGCTGATATCTTAATTCCTCACCCAAATAATAATGCTGAAGCTTTATTAGTTAATCAATAAGACATGATACAGGGTATGGTTTTCATAAGATAATCATACCCTGGAGCATTTTGAGACATGAGCCTTATGCCTCTAATCAGATTGGGTGAGATTATCTTTTGATAACCACACCCTTGGGGAATGGCTCATTTCTATTATGAGAAAATTTTATGGTTGTGGAAAATGTGCATTCCTGATGTAGAAAAATGAAAATGGTACCTTAGAATTAGCAGCTATTTCTCTGAGGCTGAAAAAAATCAGATTTATTTTTGAAATGCTTCAGGGAAATTCCTCACTACCCATGCTACTTCAAGGCAAAAATAACTGTGAAGCAGGTGACATGTTTGGGAGTCAGTTTTAGCCTACCATATATATATTTTATATATATACACTTCAAAGAAGCACATGGGAAAAATTAATCAATGACAGGCTTGCTGTAGAGCTTCAAAACAAAGAAAGGCATTGCCTTGTTTACTTTAACAACAATAACAACAACAACAAAACAACCAACCAAGAAATCCCCCCCAAAAATAACAATAAACAACCTAGATGATTAGGTATTGTTTCTGATGTCATACATGCTACACATCTAAATTGCTGTTTGTATACATTAGAAGCCTGTATACAGTCAGGTTTTGCCTACTGTTACTAATATGAAATTGTGATGTTGGTAAAAGTTTCATTTGAAGTAAAGAGCACATTGCTCTAGAGCAGAAAAGAACTTTTTACAAATACAATGGTTAGAACTAGCAACTGCACTTGGGTGTGTACATTGAAAATGTACTCAGGCACTCTTTTCATAAACAGTGTAGACACTGACATATTTTGGAATTGTTTTCTATGAGTGTTCATAAGAAACATTAATTACGAAGGTCTCAAATTCGCTTTTAAATGTGATTGCAAAATGCAGTTTTTAGGTATTTATGAACATATAACTATGAAATGTCTGTGCACTCAATCAATTTATGTCAGCATTCATGATAGAATTCAATGATTTTGTTGAGCAAGAGTAAAATTAATAATAAAACCTTAAATAATAATAATTCCAGGACTTCAGACTTAAGCTAGTATTTATTATTATTATTATTATTATTTATTTGTAGTTAGCCTCTGGGTTCCATTCCACCTCATTCAACAGAGTGGGAAAGGAAACCACAAAGCCATGAAATATTTAGCCCCAGCTTGTCCAAGATGCCTATGACAGAGTCAAAAGCAGAATTATTGCCTAAATACAGAGCAAATCTCTACACTATGACTTGATGTAGGCTGGAGGGGACTCAGGCAGTAACCTGAGCCCATGTCAGGGGTATTCTTTGTGTCAGCTCAGGTGAAAGAGTTCCACTGGTGCAAATACACAAATGGCCTTTCTGGTGAACCTCTGAAAATGAGCCTTGCTGCAGAAAGCAGATACCACAGGAGGTAGGCCTTTCAAAGAAGATCCAGCTGATAAGACTTCAAAGCAAAGCAACAGCTGTTTTCACAGCCTGTGTTCACAGCCTGTGCTCCTGCTGCCACCGTGTTCTTCTTCCATGCTCACACTCATCCTCCCTCCTTGTTATGATCTCCTTGTTATGATCCTTTCTCCTTGTTTTGATGCAGCTTTGTCTGCATTTTCTAGGGGTGTGTGATATTCTTCCATAAAACACAGGAAGATGTTTTTAGATCGGGATGTTTCTTACCCTTCCCCTCATCACACGCCTCTTTTCCATTTTATTTGCTGCCATTATTCTTGGTTAAATTGTCTGTACAGAAGAATAGCATGAGATTTTGTGATCCCTTTGAAAAGAGAACAAATACTAAAACCATTCCACTAACTCAGGACCTTTTGTTAATCTACCAGGACAACACTTTGTTCCTACATATTTCAACATGCACCTATTTCAATTTTTCTGGTATTTTGGTATTTGTGAACAGAGAAGGAGTCCTGGAAGATGTGATGGTAGCAGGTTCTTTGGCCACAGTGATCATGAAATGGTTGGGTTTAAAATTTTCAGAGTAATGAAAAAAAGAACAACATAGTTGCTATCCTGGAATTTAGGAGAGCAAATTTCAAGCTATTCAGGGAGCTACTTAGCAGAATACCCTAGGAACATGCTCTTGAGGGCTTAGGAGTTCATGAATGTCGCTGAGTCTTTAAGAACCACCTTTTAGACACAGGAGCAGGAAATTCACTGTGTGATAACTCAAGCAAGTGTGGCAGAAGACCAGTTTGGTTGAACAAGTTCTCTTGGAGCTCAAGAGGGGAAGGAAACTTTATGATCTCTGGAAGTAAGGTCAGGCTTCACAGGAAGGTCACAGGCCTGTGCTTTGTACACACAGGCAGAAGACACAAAAGCTCAGAGCTGAAATTGGCCTTTTTATGCCAGGCAACAAAAAAGTTGTTTTCATGTCCATTAACAGCAAAAGGAGGTCTAAAGAAAACATTGGACTGATGCTTGTTAAAGGTGGTCAGCTGACTAACAGGATGAAAAAAACAGCAGAGATATTCAATACATATTTTTTGCCTCAGTCCTTAATAATACTGATTGGGCTACATGGTGCCCTGAGACAGAGGACCAGGCTGTGGGGACAGTGATTTTCTGTTTCTGGAGACTGATACTGTAAGTGGCCAGCTGGGATCAGCTGCAAGTTGACAGTCCATGGCACTTGAGGGCTTTGGCCCCACAGTATTGATGGAGGTACAGGATGTTATGTCAGAACTCCTATTGATCATCTGCCAAAGATATTGGAGCCTTTGGAGGTCCCAGTTGACTGGAGGCTATCCAGTGTTATTCCATTTCATACAAAGGGGGTGAGGGAAGACCCAGGAAACTACAATTTTGTTAGTCTGAGGTCACTATCTGGAAAAATTATGAAGATAACACTGGCTGCAGTTGAAAGACTAAAGACACTTAAAGAATAATACAATCATCAGGAAGAGTCAACACAATTTCACAAAAGGAAAGTCCTGTTTGACTGATTTGATATCCTATAACGAGGTCACCTGCCTAGATGAAGGAAGGAGCTGGTTGTAGTTTTCCTGGATTTAGGGAGGACTGAGGATTTTTAATGGATTAAGCTTGAACTAAGGCTTCTGATACTGTCCCTCACAGCATCCTTCTGGACATGTGTGCAGCTGTGGGATGAGCAGGGTCACAGTGTGCTGGGTGAAGACCTGGCTGAAGGGCAGAGCTCAGCAGGGTGCAGTGACTGGGCTGCATCTGCCTGGTGACCAGCCACCAGCAGTGCTCCTCAGGGTGCAGCTCCAGGGCCAGTTCTGTTCCATGTGCTTACCAGTGATCTGGATGAAGGATTGGGATGCACCATGAGCAAGCTGGCTGACAGCTCCGAACTGGACAGTGCTGTTGACACTCCGGAGGGACCAGAGGCCTTGCAGGGGGATCTGGCTGGCTTAGAACATTGGGCAATCCTCGATGGCATGACATTTAATAACAAAAACAGCAGGAAAGGAGTGGCTGCTGGGCAGCCCTGCAGGAGGGGCTCTGGGGGAGCTGGCTGACAGCAGCTCAGGGTGAGCCCTGGCAGCCCAGGGGGCAAACAGCATCCCAGGAGCCTGGAGCATGGCACTGCCAGCCACAAGAGAGGGGATTATCCCCTGCATCCAGGGCTGTGCAGCCTCCCCTGGAGTGCTCAGTGCACTTCTGTGCCCACAATTTAGGAAGCTTGTGAAGGTCCTTGAGTGCATCCAGAGGAGGGCAACAAAGCTGGTGAGAGGGCTGGAAGGCATGTCCTGTGAGGAACTGCTGAGGACTTCGGCCTTCTCTGCTTTGTAGAGAAAGAACTGGGGGGTGCCCTGATTCCTCTCTGCAGTTTCCTGAGGAGGGGAATTGAAGAGGCAAATATTGACTCTCCCTGCAATCCAGTGATAGGACACATGGGATTGGTACCATGGAGACATCCTTTCCGTTGCATCCAAGAACTGCAATACCTGACAAATTATGTATTACACTATCAATTAATAATAAACTGTCCATTGCATGTGAGGAGAGAACTGCAATGCCTGGCAAGTTAGTTATGACACACAAGAGGTACAACAGGAGTTCATCTCATCCTGGAGAAAGGTCATTGTTACACCATGTGAGTTGAGACAGGTATATGGGTGACCCTGCTAAGATTCTTCCCACAGCTTTGTAGCTTATATGAGGGATCAGCAAGGGATCACCTTGCACAACTGCTCATGACCCAGTCTCCTGAGACTGCTTTGACTTCTCCACTTCAGCATCCACTGCTTCCTGAAGCAGAAAATATTTTAGACTTAGCCCACAGTGCCTCTGTCATGGCAATTTTCCAGAATTGCTGTCAAACTGGCTTCTGGTGTTGTAAAGGGACATGGCTGTAATGCAGCCAGAATCTGAGCTATGTATTGTCCAATTAGCTAAATAAATTTGAATTTTAAAAAGCAAATATGGCAAGTGGATCTTTGACAAGAATGCTAACGCTGCACTTGGCATTTGTTAGTCCTTGGTCTATTATTCTTTTCATTATTCTTACAAAGTGAATCTTCTTATTAGTAGTAGCATTAGAGTATTTATCTTTAATTCCTTATTTACAGTAACACCAGAAAAATTGAAATTAACTTGTGTTTGTTTGACTATTCAGACATGGAATTTTCCGTTGAAATAATGGAATTCCCCTTAAAATCATTTTTATGTATTAGACATATGAGACATGGTGCAAATGTCAACACGAGTGTTAAAGGCTAACATTTCTATCTAGACCCCACAAATATCTAAAACCACTAGGGATATGGGAAGAATTAAGAAAAAAATACAATCCTACCACTTTGTCCTTAAGCCTCTCTCTGAATTACTTGATGTCAGCTTGTATACGATGTTTCATACTTCTCACATGAAAATTTCAGTTGTACATACGTGTCCCTCTAAAGTATAAATTAATTTTTTTTTCACTAACAGCCACTTGCAAAGTGCAAGCACATCCATGTCCCATGCTCAGTTAGGGTCAACTGCAGCAGCTTGCCCAAGACCATGACCAGCTGGGTTTTGAGTATCTCCACAAATGGAAATTTCACAACATTTCTGGGAAACCTGTTTCAGTGTTTGACAGTAAAAAACGTTTTCTTGTATGGAGATAGATTTTCATGTGTTTCAATTTGTGCCCACTGCCTCTTGTGCTCTCTTTGAGCACCCAGGAATGATCTCCTTCTTCATTCCCTCCCATCAGGTATTTAGGCACATTGTTGACATACAAGCTGATCCCCTCTGTTCACAGGGGGGGATCATACTGGGCTATGAAGAATATCCAGGATCAACTCCAGAAGAAAAGTACTGCATGATCTCTAACTGCTGCCTCCAAAACCATTTGATTAGAAAAGTGAATTTCTCCCTAGCAATTCCCTGAGATTAAAGAAATACAGCTTTCCTTAGGGCTGCACTCTTCCACCATCACTGTCCCGGATTTTTTGGTTTAGAGGGGAAAGACTAAACAATTTTACTTTGAGGATGTGGTTTTCAGAATGTTTCTCAATTTTAAAAGTGTTTTCGAAGCACAGGGGTCTGCCATAACCTCTATGTGAAATTGAGAAGATTGGCTTGTCTCAAATCCAGTCATTCTCAGCAGCCATTCTGTATGGCTGGTCAAGAAGTGGCATTGGCTTCTGACACAGAAAAACAAGTGTGTTAGGAACTGGAGCAGACAAGCAGTCTTTTGTTCCATGGGCAAAGGCTGTGTACAGGAGAGAATTTGTCAGCTTGTTTTCTATTGATAGAGAAAACTGGTATTAAAGAGACGGTTCTGATCCAGATGGATTTAAATGTCCAAAGGGATTTAAAAATAAAAAATTAGTTAGATTGAGATGAGAATAGAAAATAATTGTGACAGCTTAAGGAAGTCAAAGAAAAATGGTCAGTTCTGCTGTTTGACATCTGTGTCCCTCATAGTCCATAGCACACTGGTGGGACACATCAGGTTGGCTCCTGAAAACATGAAGTATCTTGGAAATTTTCTGTTGAAGAGGGGTTCTTTTGTGGCCTTTTTTGTGTTGTTTGGTATGTTTCTTTGTTTGTTTGTTTCATTGTTTCATTTTGTTTTGGATTTTTTGTTAAATACTTTCCATGCAGGAAGGAAAATTCTAAAGAGTTAGATTCTCCAAAATAAGTAACAGGACTGGAATGCAGGGTGGTGAACGGTCTTGTCCCCCAGAGAGGGGATCATGAGTAATAATATTTTCTTACCTTCCTAGATTTTTTAATTCAATTTTTTCATTAAGTTTAAATACTTCCCCTTTTCAGTGTTCGCAAGATTTATAAACACTTATCACAAAGTTAATACTAACCCTTTTAGGTTAATCTTGAATGAGAGAAAACCAGGCTGAAAATTTTGCTCACAATTCTTTCCAGTAGCCCTCCCCAGTGCATGAAACCCCCAACCTGCTGCAGTGAGTGGCAAAGCTCCTCTGACTTGAATTGCCAGGGTTTTGCTCTGTCACTCTTAAACACTTCATGGCAGACATCCAATATCTTACTGTAAACTCTACAAGCGCACTCTTTACAACTTGTTAACAACTTAATGTTTTTCTTCTTAGAGGAGCAGAACATTAATCATTGCCCTTGGACCAGTAAAATCCCACATTATAATAATTCATTTTAAACCTGTAAAATACAGTATGCCTTTGTCCTATTGAAATGGACACACAGCTGGTAATCCAAGAAATGCAAGGGAAAGAACGTGGTGGCTCTCCTTTCTCGGCCCTCCTTGGTCATTAATGTGTTTGCCATTACCAAGACTGGTGTAACTATTTAGGAATCCAAACCAGCACTTGTTATTCTTCACTCTTCATCACAGTGTGGTGCGTATTTTCCCCAAAATTAAAAATGAAACACAAAAGCAGTAAAAACTTAGGAGATAACTGTAACTCAGAATAAAGATGACCTTCCAGTCCAGCTGTGATCAGTAAAGATTTCATCTGCATTTCCAGTTGAGTCTGCAAGGTTTAGGTGTCTTGGGTTTTGTAACCAAAAGGATGTTATTCTATTCCATCTGTTGGGGCTGAGTAGGTCAGTGTCACATATCAGATGGTGCATATCAGATGGTGCAGTGTGGCTTATCTCTCTTCATTGTTCCACTACCCCCATGGGGATATCTTCTGCTGATGGACCATTAAAGCTCACCAATGGCATGGCACAGTACATCATAACATTGTAAGGTGCTCTATCCAGGGAGGAGGAGCCAAACCATCCTAACCTAGATAAAAAGGAGCCACAAGTGTCTCCAGTCATCCAGTTTTCCACCGGATCCCTGGAGGAAGACCGGACCCATCTCACCATTACTGGACCCTTTTTTCAATGGGACCATCTCTACTCCAACAAAGCCACATCTGCCACTCCAGGAGGGCTTACTCTGGACTGCTTCCAACACCCTGACCAACAGGGTGTCAGGTTGTATTTCTGACTCTGTCAGGGTTTTCTAGGATTCTTGTTTGTTTGTTTGCTTGCTTATTCTTCTGTACTACAACATTTGTATTTTTTTATCCCTAGTAAAGAACTGCTATGCCTATTCCCAAAATCTTTGCCTGACAGCCTTTTAATTGCAAACTTATAATAATTTGGAAAAGACAGGGGAGAGGCTTACATTCCAAGGGAGACTCCAACCTTCCCTGGCAGATACCTATCTAAACCAAGACATTAGGTCAGGCATTTTCATAGAAAGGAACTATTTCACAGAAAGGGGTAGGATTCAAGGCTCCTCAGAGCTGTGAATATACTAACTGTGGCCGAAAAAACTGTGAACAGAATGAAACTTCTCATCACTTACAGTTGACAGGAAGGATCTGAATTCACTGGTTGCAGATAGAAGAGCACTAAATTTGAATTCACTTTAAAAAAATGTTGTCCTATAAAGTATAATTTAGTCAGATATGTGCATACTTTGAAGCCTCATTTAAAACCCAATCCTTTTCCCCAGTGCTATTTTTAGATCATCAAACAAAGACTTCTTAGCATATTAGTAAAAGTATGGCACTTTAGTATATGAAATGTCACTCCAAACACTTTCCACCTGAGGCTGGTTATTCATGTACTCCACTTGACAATGAATTGATTATTTTTAATGAAATCATATGTCATACTTTGCAATTGAAAATTTGCAGGAAAGGCAAATACTTCCTTCTGAAAACTTATCTCCTCTCCCCTTAAAATTGTGTAATGTTGAAATGTTAGGGATAAATTGTGTTCTGTTTGGGTGATACCCAGAGTTTCCCCTCATTCAACCAGCTCAGTGGACAGCCTGGACCTACTGATGTTTTTATTTTTCTTTGGTGTCCTTGGGAACCAAAATCAGAACCTGTAAACATCTTGAAAGAAAGAATTAATTTGAGACTGATATAATGCATTTAATCCCTATATTAGCCAAACAGGGTGTTGAAATAACTGGGAAAATTTAAGCACTGAGACCTACGTACACAAGATTTAATGAAGCAGAGTTTCGAGCAGAAGAATTTGATCCAGAGAACAGCCTGGATTCTGCTCTCATCTTTTCTGCCTGTTATCTCTTGCAGCCTTAGTTATAAGAATTTGAGCAATCAGAATGAGATGAGTGAGTTGTTTTAAGTCCCTTTCTGTGATGCCACCCTTCTTCCACACAGTGTTAATTTTATAAGTTAGTCTCACAGCCTCTGGGCTGTAGAATCCCATAAACACTACCTAAATCCCATCAGATCAGCCTACAGTGTCACCATGAGACCTAGAAACTCATGGAGTGACATGTAAGCCTTGCTCAGTAAATGTTCTCCAAGCACACCTAACTGAAGATGACAGAATGAGATCCTTCACTAAATGCAATTGCATTTGCTATCCTTTTCAGACTGCTCTGTTAATTCTTTTCAGATGCTGCTTCTAGTGGCACAGATAACTCACATATCCAGTCTCAGGCCTAGAGCACTTACATGAAATCAAAAAACCAAGTTCAGATACCTCTTTAGCCACAGTGAGTCCACAGATCTCCCTTCACAGAAGGCAGTATAAATGCTCAGGACACAGGTTACAAAAAAAGAAAGTTTTACTGGACAGCAGAGCAGCAAGTACAGGACATGATTCTGCAGTGGGTTGCAGGTCTTCTCCTGGGAAAAATGTCAGAATCGACCTTGTGCTCCAGCTCCAACTACAAGCTCCAAACACATTTGGAGAGGAAGGAGTGAAACAAGCCTACACACTTGTTAATTTGAAGGCCCACAGTACTCACTATATTCTCACTATGCTTCTTCATATATATTATGCCTTTACCACCAAAGCATCCTAAATGCCTTCTGTACCAGAGAATTTCTAGCTAGCTGGCTAGCTAAGTCCTCTTTCTAGTTTCTGGGCTATGTGTGTCACATTCACAAACACAGCTCTGCCTAATTTCATGCCAGAAGATATACAAAACCCATACACAGGGAATGGATTATGTTGTAAAAGGGGGTAAGAGTTAAAGGAGAGCCATGGCAGCAGTGTAAATGAGGGCTGCAGATGCCTTTGTTGTTTGTTCTAGGGAAGCATATAGACACTGTGCCAGCTCTGAAGATATTTGCTCTCATTTAGCAACACAGAACAGGAATTAAAAAAAAAGACAGCATCTTCGGTGAGGAGCACAAGATAAGAGCTTCATGGATAGATGAAATTTTAGGCATGGATTTAATTGTAATAAAGAATACACTGTAAGAATTGCAATAAAGAATACCAAGAAGAAAACAGAGATAAGAAAGATGAAAGTAACATTTCCCCCTGCCATATGTGTTCATTTGAGTGTAGCTGCTGCTAATCAGAGTCAAGGGCGGACTATCCTGGAACACTGCAGGTACTGGGGAACATAAAAAGGATAAAAGCTTGGAGATTTACAATAAGAAAATTATTGTGGTTTAATTAACCTCTTCTGAAGGCCATATTTTTAACCATTGCACTGTTAATAAAACAACAGGTGCAGATAGTTTTACAGACAGAATGAGTCACAATGTGGGAGATGGCACGCTCTGGCATGAGCATTATTGCACAGGGAACGTGGCTGAGAGGCAGGAGGCAGCAGATCTATTTCAGACTGTGCCACTGGCTTGTTTCTGAGTGAATCACAAAGACTCAGATACTCAAGAGTAGCTTCTAATTCCAGATGTTTTGCTTCAGATACTGAATCTCTTTTCAAAAGCTCTGGACACCTGCAGTTCTCCCTATAATCAGATGGGATATTCTCTGGACAAAGTCATAAATATCTCAAGCCAAGTTCTGAACAGCTAAGAATGAGGTTTCATGTTATGGCAAAAATGATCAGCCAGAAAACTCCTGGTATAAGAGCTGCCCTGCTCCCCACCTGATTCTTCATGAGCTGCTTTTGCTTTTCTTGGGATAGGTCTGATCTCAGAGAGCCAGGGGCTAAATTGGCAGAAATACTCACTTGTGGGTGTTAACATATCTTCTGGATTAGCTCCTTGAGTCATCCTCCTATGAGGCCTCACAAGCATTAGAGGGGTGCAGGGGAGCACAGAGGCAGTAAGGACGAGTAAGGATTCCCTCTGAGGAAGTCACAATTCAAGGCTAATTTGAACATAAATGTCTTATTCTCACCATTCATTTCTTTTAATCTCCTCATATGTAAATTGAGATGAATACAGGTTATTGTAAAACCAGACTGAGAGTAAGAATGGAGAAGCACAAAGGCTAAGACCAGCTCCATATGAATACAAATCTTAAGTACAATGTTCTTATTCTCATGTTTCTTCTCAACTGCATCTGCTGTATTCCTTTCACAGAATCACTTAAGCTGGAAAAGACCTCTAAGATCACCAAGTCATTCTCACCTCTCTCCTTATTAATGCTCTTAAACTCATACATTTGTTTAGAATCAAATCTTATTGAAATATGCTGGCTGTATAGCAGTTTCAATCAGCCTGTATGTTGAAACTGATCCTATCTCTTTTAGTTCCACTTTGTCTGTGCTGCTGTTTCTTGTACCCTGGAACTCTTTAATCAGTGCCTGTTATCAGAGCCTGACAGGAGGTGCTGCTTCCAATTCATCAGCTGGGAGAAGAGGGCTTGCAGCAGGATCACCACTGGTCTGCCAATGCCTCTCCACAAGTCACCCGCTGAGAGGCATTACTACTTCAAATACTCAATTAGTGAAATCTTGGCTCTGCTGGGGAAGGCAGTGGGATCTCTGCCACTTGCACGGAGTGAAGCCAAGATTTCATCTACTCTACATGCAGTTGCAGTACACTGAGGCTCAGGACTTTCAGGCTCACCCATAAAAGGTTATTCCCTGCTTCTAAGTTAACTCAGGAGTTTTTGCAGTTATGCACCACCCATCATTTCATTGTGAAGCCCCCACAGAGACAGATATGTCAGCATGGCTATGAGAAAAGGAGGGTAGATGTTGAACATGAAATCATACTTAGAGCTAACAGGTGTTGAAAGGTATGATGGGGGGGTTTTCCCATAAATTTCAGTCTGAAAGAGTACCTGAAGAAGAGCACAGGAAGCACCAAGCTGCATTTGTCAGCAATTAATCATAAAAAAAATCCACACAAACTTAGCTTTTGCTTTCCACATTAGCAGGTAGTGTCATTATGCAGCTCAGTGATAACAGCAATAGCAATAACCAGTTCAGTCATATTCATTTTGATTCCTGTTCCAGCTGTTTTATAAGCTGATTTATTGACTGAAACACAAAGTATGACCAATAATTAAAAAGTCAGTGATATGTGATTATATTCCCATAATGTCCCTATAACCTGTTAATATGGAAAAAATTTGGTGCCTGCTCCAAAACGTATACCATTATCCACAAATATTTATTTGTAACTGATGATACATGGCTATTAATAAAGAATCATATCTAAATATTATTCTGAAGTTGGATAATGTTAGGTAGAACCACACTGGGGCTTTCTTAGGACCATCTGGATGAAATTACAGCAATTATTTGTGTACTGAGTACAGTGCATTCAGTAAGAATGGCCTTCATCACCTGCAAGTGGCATCAGTAACACACATCTAGAATTACTCCTCATCAAAAACAAAACAAAACAAAACAAAAAACCAAAAACAAACAAAACAAAAAACCAACAAACAAAACAAAAAACAAACAAACAAACAAACAAAAAAGCCTGAGAAGTTAAATTGATAAAGTACCAGGACTGTGGGAACACAAGAAGCAATTTCCTACAGGCACAGAAACAGGGCAGCTTGAGCTGTGAAACATTATCCTACAAATAGAAGTGAAGTATTTTATAAAATAAGCATGGGAGGGAAAGAACTCTAACAGGCTGTTTTCTTTCATGCTCATTGTTGAATTAACAGTTATATTTTTTGTGCATGGCAAATACTGTATAAAAAGTACAAACAATCTCAGTGAGATTTTAAAAATACACTTCTTGTTCAGCATGACTTAAAAATAAAAGCCATAGAAAGGGGGTATAATACCACATTTCTCTTAATTTGCAACACTTCTGTTTGCAGCTGGTTTGTTACGCTTCAGCAATGAAAAAAACCTACTTACTTACCTGTAAGACACACCCTGTCTGTAGAAATTGGTATAAATCCCTTTGGCTAAATTTCAAACAACTAATTATTTAATTCCTTAGCCATTTACTCAACACTTGGAAATATCATTCTGTGGACAAAGCAGACCATGCTCCATGTTAGCTGCACTAAGCAAACAGGCATTAAAAGCAAATATTGACAGAACCTCACTTAATGCAGGAGAGAATGTCCATTTTCATTGCTTTATTTTCTTTAAAATGATGAAGTATACGCTTGTGAAACAGGAAGACTTCTATATCCATTGATATATACCCAAGCTTAAACCAGATTAGGTGCCAAAAAGGAGGCCCATAGTGCCAATTCATCCAGGCAGAAATTAATATAAGTTCTTCCACTGACTTGTAAGTGCACTGAATCATGCAGTTAGTCACCATTGCATGAGTTCAAATCTACCCATAGATGGGTAGTTTCTTCTAATAAATATATATGCTCATATTTTAGTCACTATTGTAGAGTCCTTTTACAAATTTTTCCTTATGCTTAATGGAAAATAGGGATTCATCTTTTTTCATGTGGAAAAATAAATAAATTAGAAAAGTTTTTGTATGCATAAAGAAAGAGGTTACTTTTAAAGGGTTGTCATGTACTTATTTCCTAGCTTTCTACTTCCATGTTAGGAAAGAGGACTGCAATCAAGTTTAATGGCTGCAAAACTGGTTTTATTTTGGCATAGAAGAATAGAAGGAAAGTCCATTTCTTTCTTATTTTCTTATGAATAGTAAAGTACGTAGGACAACAAAACAAAAATTTATCATTGTTTACTGACAAAGGTGAGAGCTGTCCATGAAATCCAAGGGTATCCCTTCCAAGGCAACATCCACTGCATTTTAAATATTTATCCATGCAAATACCAAATAAAGTGAAGAAGAAAATAGTTTCTTCTAAAGCCAAAAGAAAATATATGCTTTTTTAATGCAAGTATTTTATATACTAGGAACAAGAATAACTTATAGCAACATCTCCCTGGGCTACCTCAAGGATATTGTGAGGCAAGCTGATGACTTTCAAGAAGAAGAGGACTTAGGCACCCATAGGAATACTTAAAAAGTATAACATTATTTAGAGAAATACTTTCTTCATGTGGGGCATAGCTGCTTGCACAGCCAGGTTCTGGACTTATGTGTTTCCATGGTATTGGACAGGAGGCTGAGTGAGAAGGTACAGGGTACAAGATTTCAGAGAGATTCTCAAGAAACTTTGCCAGTTTACACACAAAGGTACTTTTGGATGGTACAGTGCTTACAGCTAGCATAAAGTGTCAGAAAACCACACACACCTTCTGTGAAATAAACACAGGAAAAGTGAGAGCAAGCCTAAGCAAGATGACCCCAAGCACCCCAGTTTGCAGCACAGAGTCAGGCAGTGCTTTTGAACTCTTCTGTAGCTCACAACAGCACCCATAGCCTGCCCTGAGGAGGGGGGTTCTCAGAGGCCTGAGTAACTGGTGTGGGACTTGGAAAGATATCACACTGACAGAGAAAGAATAATAAGACAAGCAACTGGACAGGCATCCTGATGTTCTTTTAGCTAGTGAAGTTCTTTTCACATGCTTTCCTTCATGGGTATGCATGAGGGCAAAAATCCCACCTCCACATCATATGATTCCAAGGAGATCCTGTAGCCACGGTGCTGCAGCACTTTTTCCCCACTATTATAATTATTTGGAATGGCACTCACTTGAGAGACCAGACTACTCTCCTTTATGTGATGTGCAATAACTCATATTTATAGAAAGATTTATACACACAATGTTGGCATTAATATAACTGGTTTTATTATAACTATGATTTTTTTAAATATCTATATATGATGGATTTTTCTTTCCTCATGGACAAATAGGTTAACTAAGAATGCATGTTAAAAATTGATTCCCTAATTTCTTCCCCATGATCTCAATACAAACACTTTTAATTTCCAGATGCAATGAAAAGAGCTTTGTGTGTATTTATGTATCCTGCATGTTTCTTTCTGGTTTACAAATTTCTTTCAAAGAAGTGTGGTCAATACCAAGTAGTTTATGATAAAATGAACAGAGATAAGCAGAGTATCACTCTGGAAAGAGACAGGCAAAGAAAATACAAAAATCTATACTGAAACACAAAACATAGGAACATAAAATTGTGTCTATTTCTGGAGACAAGGAGACAATCCTTTTTTTACTAAATGTTTATGCTGTGTGAGAAGTAATGAAAATTATTACTTGTAATAATGAAATTTATTACTGCTCTAGTAATGAAAATTATATAGTGCAAATTCATTTTACATTGAAGGAAAAATGTCTACTGAATGCCATTCTCTTGGTTGTGAGGACTGCTATAGTAGATTTTTAAGATTTTCAGGGTGTCTGGTTTGAAGAGTAGGAAGCACCTACATGTGCTTCTGGAGTAATGAGAGAGTCACATAATTTTGTGTGGGAGGACTGTTATGCTACATCATGAGAAGAAGGAGGAGAGGAGCAGTACATACACTTGGGATCATCTGACTTGTAAATTCATAGTAAGTTGTTTATGAATGATCTACTCATATGACATCCCTTTAGCACTACACAAACAAGGAGGTATTTCCAGAGTTACAGCTAATTCTTTCCCAAACTGAATGTTTCAGTTTAGTCAAATAAATTTCAGCCTTAAGCTTTCATTTCTAGCAGCTGTAATGAGGAATTAGGGCTCAGCTGTAGCAGGTAGGCAAGATGAATTCCTGCACCAATACTTGTTAGAGACACAGCAGAATTAGAAGCACGTAAGAAAAATTCAGTGCATGAAATAGGGGAAAAGTTATCTGTGTAAATGGGATGTGACTCAGGATGGGGATGGGATGGAAAACAGCATAAGGGACAGAATCTGTTGCTGGAAGGCCCACCCTCAGCTGAGGGGATACAGAGCCAGCAGCTTGAGAAAGGAGACTACACAGACAAAAGCCATCTCTTAGAGGACAGCTGTTCTCTGGCATAGCACCAAAATGCAAGTGACTCTTCTCCAGCTGATAATGCTGTACAGAAGAAGGTGTTGTGAATTCCACTTCTCTGACCTCCTCAGTATCATTGGCAGCATCACCCATTTGCTCAGAAGAGATGAAAATGCAGGTGGGAGATACTATGATGCCTAGCAGAGCCATTCCAGGCATGCCAAATAGTTCCTCTTGTCTTGACATTCAAAGAGGATGAGGCCTGAGAGATGGAAGAGCTGGGAACAATGAAGAACAAGGTTGGCAGGGTTTCATAACACTTGTCCCCAGGTTTCCTTTGTTTTTTTGTGGGAGAATACATCAGTAGTACCATCAAGACTGTGGAATTCTGATGAGCTGAAGTATGGGCTGAAACCTCAAAAGCTTTCACCAGCCTAGATGCTGACAGATGCTGAGAGCTGTGGGTCACTGTACATCTTTTACTTGTTCCACAATGAAAGTAGTCCAATGAAACCACACAGTATAATTGAACCAAATAAACCAAATAAACACACTTGCTAAATAACACACAAATATGCAAGATGTAGCTAGAGGCATGCTGCTGCACTGGCTGGTCTCTGGCAGCTTCTCTAAACTATTAGCACTATAAACACTAAGGTGTGTAACTAAAAGGTGCACGAGTGATTTAGAGAGACACTAGCATATCCTTATACACAACAAAATCAAACTGGTACTGCAGAAATCAAATCAATAAATAAAAATGAATGTAGACTGTAAAAAGAAAGCAGTCCACTATGTCACTCTGTTGGCTTTTTTTTTTTTTTAATTGAGAAAAGGTTACATGCAATGTTTGAGGGAATTGTGGTCAATTAGAATAACATTCTCAAATATCACAAATAATAAGTGAGAAAAATTCAGACAATAATGCTTAAGTAACACTTAAGTGGTCTGGAAGCTGAAGTGGTCTGAGCTGTATCTAGTTTCAGCAGCGTGTGGGGTAATTTAGTGCATTGTATTTGTATTCTAAATGTTAATCCAACAAATAATAAACAATTGTATACAGTTTTTCCCTCTGTCTTGGTTTAGATAGGTATCTGCCAGGGAAGGTTGGAGTCTCCCTTGGAATGTAAGTCTCTTCCCCCTTTTTGCCAAATTATTATAAATTTTCAATTAAAAGGCTGTCAGGCAAAGATTTTGGGAATAGGCATAGCAGTTCTTTACTAGGGAAATAAAAATACAGATGTTGTAGTACAGAAGAATAAGCAAGTAAACAAACAAACAAGAAATCCTAGAAAACCCTGACAGAGTTAGAAATACAACCTGACACCCTGTTGGTCAGGGTGTTGGAAGCTGTCCAGAGTGAGCCCTCCTGGAGTGGCAGATGTGGCTTTGTTGGAGTAGAGATGGTCCCATTGAAAAAAGGGTCCAGTAATGGTGAGATGGGTCCAGTCTTCCTTCAGGGATCCGGGGGAAAACTGGATGACTGGAGACACCTGTGGCTCCTTTTTATCTAGGTTAGGATGGTTTGGCTCCTCCTCCCTGGATAGAGCACCTTACAATGGTATGAGGTACTGTGCCATGCCATTGGTGAGTGTCTCGGTTTGGGAAGACAGGTATCTGCCAGATAAAAGCTGGAGTTTGCTTTGGAATGAGAAGTGTAAGCCACGCCCCCCCCTTCCCTCTTTTTTCAATTATAAACTTACAATCAGAGGCTCTTAGGCAAAGATTTTTGGGAATAGGAAATAGCAGTTCTTTACTAGTATGTATTACAAAGCAACCAAACAAAAACAACCAACCAACCAAACAACAACAACAAAAAACCAAACCCAACCAACTACAGCATTAATAACCAAAGACAACAATACCAAGAACCTTGAGGGGTTTTGCTTCACAAAACCCAGGGCAGTTCGGTCTCAGTGCTCCTGCAAGACCCGCAGAGCACCAAGCTGGAACGGTGGAAAGTCCCGGGCTGGTAGCTGAGATGGCAGGGTGTCCAGGCGGCAGAGGCAGAATGTCCCAGCAGGCAGGGGGGTGCAGGGTCACACTGTAGCAAGGGAAGCAGCGCCGAAGAAGCCGAAGGCGAGGTAGGGCTGGCGCAGCTCCCGCGGGTGGCTGAGAAGGTTCCCGATTCAGGCCGAACCGATGGTAGTAGATATCCCAGGACTGGATCCCTTCGGCCACACCGAAAAAAAAAAACTCCTCCAGCGAAAACCGCAGCCCAGCCGCTCTCTCCCTCTCCGAACGCCGAAAAAGACAACCCCCGCCCCACACATACATTCTTCAAACTGTCTCCTTTGTTTCAGTTAAATGCCCTTAAGTATCCAATACTTGGTCTCCTTGGTAACTTATGGGTGAAAAAATTCTTTAGAGAAAAGAAGGAACAAGCTCAACCCCCAACAGTGAGCTTTAATGGTCCATCAGCAGAAGACATCCCCATGGGGGGAGTGGAACAATGAACAGAGATAAGCCACACTGCACCGTCTGATATGTGACACTGACCCACTCAGCCCCAACAGATGGAATAGAATAACATTCTTTCAGTTACAAAACCCAAGACACCCTCCAAACCAAAATCAAAACAATAAAAATATTTAACATAAATGCACTAGTACTAATTACAAAGACAGACATATCCACATTTTGGCTCCTTTACATAATGCAAAGAAAATACCAGGACATTAAAGAAGATATAAATATAGATAGGACTAGGTCCCTCCTAAATAAGCTTTGGTCTAACTGTGAATTGTGCTTATAGAATTAAATTTCCTCTTATTTTACTACTCTCTGCATAGACATTAAATGCATTCCCTCTGGTGTTCACACAGGATAATTCCCAAATGCCTTTAAAACAGCAGTGATAGACATTACTATTAACTGTTCTTTTATATTGCATGATCATACAATACACATCCCCAAATGCAGTATGATAGAACACTATTCTTTTAAATATATGTTTATATATATATGTGTGTGTATATTACATATGAACACATATGCATATAGTCATATATTTGCATGGCTCATTACAGGCAACAGTGCAGTTCGGTTTTGACTGAGTTATATATCTTGGTATCTGAAGTTTTGGGATTATGCAATTCAATACCCTATTATGGTGTAAAAGGGAAAAATTACAGAAGAGACATCTCTGAAAATAAGTTTGACATTTCCTACTTGAACGTTACTAAAACTAGAGCTTTAATAGCACACCAGCACATCCCATTTTATAGCATTCTCACTACAGACTTTCCCAGCTAAAGAAGTGGGGCCATGGGAGAACTCCTGACTAACATGCAGTCAAAGAAGTTTCTGTATTGAACACAGATTATATGAGAACTGCAACCAAGATCAGAGTGCAACCTGCCTACGAGAAAACGTCTCAGAGATGGTGAATGAAGGGATGCACTTTAATGCAGAAGGTAAATGTCAGAACCTCATGTCCTTTTCCATACTTACTGACCATACTACTGAACTGGCCAACTTCTCAAAAAAATGAAAGGACAGATAATAAAAAACTAGTTTTAAGTGAACACTAAACTTATACCATTTCATGAAATCACTACCTTGTTACATTTGCATTTACTCTGTTGAATTCAATGTATTTTTTGTTTTCCATAGATTTTTTTAATATACTTTTGCACAGCCTATAGTTGATTGAAAGTTATAGTCTTTTAAAAGTTGTTTCCAGTGAACATGCTGGAATCAGGACTGAAGATTTCTGAAAAAAAAAAAAATCAGAATTGATTGCATGTGGCTTATCAGCACCTCTTAAGAAGGATTGCTGATTTCTCTCCAAAGGACCAATACAAAGTAAGGCCCCAGGTTCTGCCACATAGTAGTGAAATGGTGATATTTAACTTACACTATTTTTTCTACCTGTGATATATGGGACTATTAATATAGGCATTTCCTATGAAGGAATCAATAAACCCACCACTGTGGCATCCCAGTCCTCAGTTCCAAGCTGCTTTATACTTCTCTGGCACCACCAGAATGTTAAAGAAAGAAAATATTATCTGAGAATATTTCCTCACTGGTCAGCCACTGCCAGCATTAAGGGATCTTATCTGAATCCCTGATACAGGGGATTGGGATGCAACCATTCTCTACTTTTTGAGGAAAGTGCAGTGCTAGGAAGAAGTCCTCCTACATGTTTTACCTGTCTTGATTATGTGCATCTGTTTTAATATATTGTCTCCCTGAGGCACAGGCATTTTGTAAAGCACTTGCCCAACATGAAATTCAGCAATCACCTCTAAGCAATTCACACAGCCCTCTCCTTTGTCTTCAACATTTTTTTTTTCTGCAGGTTCTCTAGTGGTGTAACATGAAAATGCAGCTTCCAAAAAAGCCCAACAATTCAATACCTGCCTCTCGAAACTGATGGAAACAATGATTTTGTGAATATATATTTTACATAATGCCCCTCAATGTCATTTTTGTGAGTTTGACTCTCGTTCCAATCAAGTCAATAGGAAATTCAATACCAACATGGAAAGGCAGAATTGGACTAGGAGTCATGAATATCCTTCATCTGACCAAAGAGTCTGCGGGCTGATCTTTCCACTGCTTGGAGCAGTTTGTAGGAACTACCATAATTCACACATTTTTCTCTTCTCTGCTCCAAAACAGAGAGAGCAGAATTTCCTATAGAAATGTGACCAATTAAATAAACATAACAAGCACAGAGAAGTTAAACTTCAAGACCGAAAATAAATATACTTGATTGGTTCAAAATATTTTAAGAATGAAAACTAGGAGCCATGCCTCTCCCTGTCTTGAAAAGGACTGTGACTAATGTGAAAAATGCTTTGAAATCAGAGCAGGAAATATTGTGCCTTCTGGTTTTCTGAACATTTCCTTGGTATTTTTGATGAAGTGAAAGCTCTCCTTGGAGAAAACACATTGCCTCCTGTAATGCATGCCTGATGGCAGCAGGCAAGAAAAGGCTTCCCTTTCAGAAGCAAATTGGAGGAAAAACCATAAAATTTAAGGACAGAAATGAAGCAAAACTTTGAATGCAGAAATAGTCCTAGTCATGCAGGTGTTTCTTTGTTAATCACAGTTTACTGGCAAATCAAGGACATTGTGTCACATCAGGCTGAGGGAGTCTTGAAATGTGAGAGCAGGTAATTCAGCATCCACATGACATAAAAGGCTGGGCTGAATCATAGTCTTCAAACACATTATGAAACACTTCCACACAAAAAGGATGTCATAGCCCTTTGGCTTTCTCCAGCAAACATTATATAATGTGTACAGTAACAGAGCAATCAACTTGGAGAGGTGTGACACAGAGCATGAACACCTACCTCATCATCCAAGCTAGATGGAAGATATCATTGTTGGGAAATTACGTGAAACAGACTCACAAAAAAGTCCTGCCCCTTAATCTGGAGAATCATTACACAATATAACATACTATTGACTAAGACTGTTTCAAAAGCAATAGTGATAAAATTATGTTTTTTAACTGGAAATAAAAACTATGTATAGGAGATAAAATTTTTCTTTAGGTGCCACCATCAACAAGCATTGTTGCCACTAGGAGCACTGGTTTCAAGAGAATATTCACCAAATAGGTGAAGTCCTCTGTGGCCACCTACTCTACATGCTGTTTGATTCTGGCTATGAGATTTCTTTGAACCAGTTTTTTGTAGAATCATCCTTTCCCCAGAAAAGAGTCCTTTTGAGATATGCAAACTTGTTCTATCCGTTAATAAATAAGTGTTCACACATATTAGGCCATAAACAAGGCTCTTCACCAGATGTAAATAATAAATATTTACTAAATATTTCAACCCATCCTGGACGAATTCTTTCCTTAGAAGAAAATACAATCAAACCTCCCAGTTATCCTTAATTCTGCTGGCTGTAAGCTCCTCTGCTTCCTTGTCTTACCACTTTTCTGTAATTCTTACCTTCTGCTCTAGAATAAGAATTAATGCTTCATTTTCCCTTTCTTGATATATATTATTTCCAAAACAGTGACTTTAGTTTTCTTTCTGTAGGAGAGTTTTTTTTTCTTAATTGCATAATCTAATTTTTCATTTTGGGTCATCTAGTAAAACTTCTTTAAAATTTTTTCTAAAATCATTCATACTTTCTCTGTTCTTTTAATAAGTTATTTATCTTTTAATTAGTTAAAACATTTTTAAATGAGATAATTGAAACACAATTTGGGAAGGATATATATTACACAACAGATTTTTTTAAACAAAAGAAATTCTGTAAGCAAAAGAAATTGCTTAAAAATAGGGCTCATTGCAGGAAAAGAAATGGTAGGTGGCAACATTTAGTAATGAAAAAGTTAAAATTTTCCTAGTTGAATGGATTAACCTTGGTAATCTGGGTTTTAAAATTTTCTTTATTAATAAGTTTGCCATAAAAAGTAAAGCCTTGATGACAAAATTTGGTATCTGGAGTGTTAGGTGCTACATTCCCTTGCCCAAGTGAGATAAGGAGATCAAAGCAAGACCAGCAAATGTATACAAAAATCATTAAGGGCTTGGAGTATTTATCATGTGAAGCAAGGATGTACAAGCCAGCACAGATCAGCCTGGAGAGGAGAATGCTCAGAGGGATCTCACCAGCCTGTACAGATACCTGACCAGGGAGGAATAGAAGGAGTGGAGAGAAGATGTATCCAGACTCTTCCCACTGGTGCCCAAAGGAAGGACCAGCAGCAATGAACACAAATCAGGAAATTCCATTCTAATGTAAGAAAACACTTTCTTACTGCAAGGGCAAACAAACACTGGAACAGATTACCCAGGGAGGTTGTGGAGTCTCCACCCTTGGAGATGCTCAAAACCCTGCAGGATATGGTCTTGAGCATCTTGCTTTAGGTGACTCTTGCTCAAGCTGGACTAGATGATCTTGAAGTCCCTTACAACCTCAACCATTCTGTGATTCTGTGAACCTGGAGGATGACGTTGGCATAAAAACCAACCAAACAACTAACCAACCTACCAACCAATCCTTATAAACTAGCCATAAACATATTAAATCAGAAATTTAAATGTTAAAACCCTTCAAAATAAAGAAATTCTGCAGAAACAGAATTTTCCTCCTTGTTTAGAGGTTGAATTTGATGAGTTATCGAAAGTGTTAGAAAACAGTTTCACACAATTGCTTGTAGTAAAGCTAATCCGCTCAGAAGACAATTTCTAGTTTTAATTTTCAAAACTAGGATTTGTAGAACATAAAGAAAGTAGAGATATTTCATACAACCTTATCTGGCCACAGTCAGTTTGAATTGTTTGCCTCCCCTAAAGGCCTGCAAGCATTAGTGCACATGTAATTTTTCCCTCATGCAGTTCTGTTAAGTTATACAGTTAATCTTAAAAAGACCCTAAACAGGTTATCTCAAGCAAGTTTCTAAACCAGGTAAATTCAACAGAACTGTCAGAGAGCAATTACAAACATAAGTCCAGATGGGTGGTGGTCCCTCACATAAAAGCTTTATGGTGAGTAATGCTGGGGACGAGCTTATTAACTTGTATCAGCTAAAGGCAGAACAATTCACCTTTCCAAGGCCAAAACTACAGGTGTGGATCTCAATTTCTTTCTCTAGACTTCAAAGGAAGGCAACTGAGATTAAATAGAGATGCAGTTGGAATACCAAGCTTTATTAGGGCCCCAAGTGCATCTCTTCTCCAGGAACTGTGGTCTCACCTCAAGTACTGTTCACAGGTTTGCACACCTCAACATGTGAAAAATATCAAACCATTCGAGTATGTCCAAAGGAAAGTGGCCATGATGATGAAAAATTCTGAGGATAAAATTAGGAGAAGCAGTTAAGTTCTTTTGGCTTCTTTGGCTTGGAGAAGACAAAGGTGAGGGGTGAGCTCCTGGCAGACTTCATCTTCCTTCAGGAGAGCAGTGGAGGGGGCAGTCCTGATCTCCTCTCTCTGGTCCAGCGATAGGACACAAGGAACTGGAACCAAGCTGCATTAAGGAAAAGTTCAGACTGGACATTAGGAAATGGTTCTCCACTGAGAGAGTGGCTAGTCACTCCAACAAACTCCCTAGGGAAATGATCATGACAAAAAGCCTACCAGAGTTCAAGGACCACATGGATGATGCTTTTAGTCATCATTAGGTTTTGTTTTAAGCAGTCCTGTGAGGAGCAGAGAGTTGGGCTTGATGATCCTGCAAGCTTTCTTGCAGGATCTGGAGATGTTCTGTGTTTCTGTGATTCTGTGATTTATCTGCCTAAGGCTGAAGCTCACCGCTGGCTTCACGCAGCTCTGTGACCTTGAGTCAGAGGTGTGCTGAGAAAGAGTGGTGTGAGAAGAAGCTGTGGGTGGTGGGGTTCTGTCCATTTTCACTGTAGAGCTGCTTCTAAGCTCTGGCTCTTGCTCTCAGTCTCTGCTTGTGCTTGTGCTTGGTCTCCCACCTTCCCACAGGTCCTGGAGAAGAGATGCACTCTTGGCTCTGATCCTGATCTGATCACTTGACATTCTGTCTTGATCTTGGACTCATCCCCACAGGCTTGCCTGGTGGTCTGGTCTGTGAGCTGAGCCTTGATGCCATCACTAGACCTGCTCTGCTCTTTGTGCTCAGGTACTGTGGGACTGCACCCTCGCCTTCACCCCTGGCTCACCTGCTCACAGTGTCCTGCCCTTGCTGCTCCCTGCTCAGTTCACCAGGGATCACGGAATTCAGTGAAATGAATGAGGGTACAGAATAAATCCCTATGCTAGTCCTGTGCGTAGAGGTCTTAAACACCATGAGTACAGCAAGGAATTCCTCCATCTTTAGAAGCATACCTGACTTCTTACATAGAATTTCTGCTACCAAGAGAGTCAGATGAGCATTTGAATCTGCTGCTCTCCTATGCCTTAGAATGGAGAAACAGTTGAGGGAAAAGCACCTGATTTTGTCGCAGTGTGAAATGTCCTGACAGCAGCTTTTGGCTGTCTGAGTTTTTTAAGCTCCTCGGTCGAGCTGGTTCTAAACAAATCAGATGGAGGCTATTGCATTTGGTGATAATCTAAGTTATACAAGTTTAGTTGCTTGTTTTATCTTAGCGATGTTATTATAAAAGAACACTCCATATGTTCAAAACTTAAGAGTGGACCTGGCATTGGCAAGGACAGGCAAGCTGACACCTACCCAAACTGATAAATGTGTCATGAACAATCCAATTTCAAGGACATACATTTTTGCATTTGCAAAACTGACCCCCACTGTTTATGATGAAGATAAATTTATGTCCATGAGATTTCTCAGCTCTAAAGGCTTTTGTAAGAACCTTATTCCCTATAATCTGAAGGAGAAATAAATTACTACAAATTCCACAGTAGTGTAATTACTTTTCTTTTTTGATTACCTTTTGAGCATGCAGTACAATTTAAGCATGTGATCCTGAGGCTGAGATACTTCAGACAACAAAATCAGCATCAAGACTGGCTGACGTTTAGGTATTCTAATTGTGGTGATGTTTCTTTATGTTTAATCGTTCTTCTTTGCTAAGAATGAGCTGAAAAGCTTTTAGCTTTAGGTGTTTTAATTCTAGCATGAAAACTAAGTAAGGGAATACATTAGAATTTTCTTTTTGTTTTGCTAACAAGCAGAAGACAAGAGGGATGTTCACACAATGCTACAGATTGCTAAAGAATTCCATTTCATAGAGCTAAGAATTCATATAAGGTACAGACTCCCACTTCCACTGACAACAGTTTCTTGCCATATAAGATAGAGCAGGAAGCAGCCAACAATGGTGCCTGTCTTTCAGATCTCAGTGGCTCATGCATATAATACTTTTCTAAATTAACTTAATTCTGAAATGGGCCTTCATTATCAATACTGAAGATTTATACAGTGTCTTCCAGCAGCAGAGAGATCACAATACTTTATAAAAAGTGTAAACCTTATAAACACATAAAAAAAAATTATTCTGCCATGTTCAGATGGAAAATGACAGCTATAAAACACACAGAAAAAATGCATCATAAGGTCTAGCTGCCCAAAAAGTAATAAGGAATTAGAATCAGGGTGCCTTGCTACTACAGCAGTCCTGACTCATTAAAGTATATCCTATTATGACAGTCTCCAACTTCACTTTTACCCTGGATTAGCTGGTGCCCTGAAAAAAGGAAATCAAAATCACTGGAGGTGTGAAAAGGAATTTTGTTGAGAAGAATTACTTGAACGTGAATTTAGCAATGACACTAGAAGAGCTATGAGATGTACCCTGACTATGTAATGAACACTTTACAGTACTGAAACAATAAGCTGTAAAATTATTAATATTATTACTGCAGTATCAGGAACTAATTCTTATAAAATACGCAGATCGTGATGATTCAAAAAAATATATTGCTGCAGGCACTACCCTGGGACATTTTCTCAACTCCAGTTAGGGACAGTGTGACTCACAAAAGCAGCTGTAACACACAATGAAACAATATTGTTACTTCTTCCTGCTCTTGGAAAGAAACTCTGAAAAACAGTAATTGTGTTCAGGTCTCCCATGATGAAATGTGGTAGTTAGACAGACACGTGGCTTCTTGTTCTCTAGTTCTCAGAACCTCATTCTCTAGTTCTCAGAACATACAAAGGACTTGTGTACACTCTAGGTGTTTCACCTTAGAGTGTACGTCAGTCAAGTTAAAAAAGGATGTAATTTAAGACTTAAATGTCTATTACTCTTCTCCATTTTGTCTTGTTGGCTGAAGAAGCCACAAAAATTAACTCAGCTGTGCACAGTTTTGAGATGCCCAGCTGCACACTAGAAATACCAACACCTATAAACAGGAATAGGCTAAGAACATAAATAGAAGAAGTTTTAGAAATGAAACCCCACTCCCTGAACTTGAAAAATTGAACTTGTACTTAAAACCCTTACATGCACATAGCTTTATAACAGACATAAATTACTTGTTAAACTCAAGTTTCTACAAAATCAAGGAAAACCTGAATCCTATAAATTCATCTAACTCCTGCTAACATTGCTTTATTTTATTCAGGAAGCTCGAAGTATTTTAAGAAGGTGAATAAATGTTAGCACCTACTATACATGGAGTTGATCCACTGGAAAAGATGCTGTTTGGTTTGTGTTCCTTGCACTTCAATTTGGCATTTCACTGAGGTGTTTAATCCTCAGTCCTTAGGGCCCTCCATGGTCTGTGAGCATAAGCAGGCAGCTTCAGAGAATGGCTTGCATTGTGGAGGGCCTGAATCACTGTTCAGAGGTACCAACCTTTCTCCAGTGCTTTTCAACTATTTTGAAATGGAGATGAGATTTTTGTGGAGATAGCTAAAATTTTCCAAATCAGCCCAGGCCTAATGTCACAGCTGGCATATTGTCCTGCGATTCCCACTTCCTATCTGACCTGCTACACTAAACTACCCCTGGGAAAAGGTCTGAGGATTTATAAAGCTATTTTTTTTCTCTCCTTCCCTTTAATATAATCCACATTTCTAGAAGTCAGTTAATAGCATCAGTCATGACCATAACAGAATGCAGTAATGATCCAGGAGATGAAAAGATCCCTACCATTTGAATAACTTCTTTTCTCTCTTGGATAAATCTTTTTCCTTTTTGAACTGCAGTAAGACCTACAATAGGAACAAATGAAGGCTAGAGCAAGGCACGATACATTTTTGTTCTTCAGATATATTATTTATTAAACAGTAGTAAAAAAATGCTATTACATAAATGAGTCCACCTAGAGCACAGAAGCATTTGATTATTCTTTAATCAAATATTGGACAAATGTACTTCTATGTTCTGTTACCTTCTTAAGATACAAAAGCATGCAGCATGTTAACCTTTGGGTCATGCACTGTCCCAGCATGACCTGTCCTTGAATACACATAGGAGTATAGAGTGTACTAAATTAATTTCAAACAACCCTAATTTATAAGGGTTGTTTGAAGTGAATTTAGTACAGCAGCAGCCTTAATCATGATTTTCACCACTTTCATCTTGTATACTCAGACCTAATTGTTGGGAATGACAGCCAAACTACAAATATTTGGGGTTGATCATGCAATTTACAGAATAAAGACAGACTGCAAATCCACTTCAACACAAAACACCAAAGTTCTTAAAGATTTGTAGCAGAATAAGAATCCCTAATCCCCAGTGCTGCAAGGGAGTTTTGTTGGCTTAAATACAGTTGTAAAAAACAGAACGTTTATTGGCTGGCCCATACTGTAGATGTATCATACATGGTCAAAAAACTGCCAATAAATCTTTCACAGTTTAGCTATTCAACAGGCAGGAGAAAAAACTGGTCTTTTTACTGTTCGACCACATCTTTAAAACTCCTAAACAACCCCCCCACTGTGCAATGGCACAAGAATTCCACGTAGCTCTTCTAGAAACAGAGATATTCAGCAAGTGGACTACGCCATGCCCAGGGCATTAATAAGTATACATAAGGATTACTGGAGAATTCATGATGTATGTAGAAAAAAAAAATCTTCAAGGAACTAATTTATCCTCAGACTGTACAAACGAGAGAAGGGTAGCCAGAGATTACACTGAGGGAAATATTTAGCAGCTTCCTTACACAGAAAGATTCTGGACTACTGATACATGTCAACACATCTGAGTGAAATGGACACATTTACTCAAAGCTTGTCTTCACCACACACCGCCAAACGCTTCACAGACCCTTTAGTCACTTCTGGTGTGAGAAAGGCTTTGCTTTCATGCAAGTAACTCTCCCATTTTCCATGCCTGTATTGCATTCCCAGCATTGTATCTTATTTTGTTACTTCTGAATTTTTGGAGTGCTGTTTCCATTTTCCTGCCCACTCCCTTGTTGTGATCTTTGATCAGTGGATCCTTCCCTGACAGATACAAAATTAATGACTGCCTTAAAATACACACAGGCATATACATGACTATAAATAACAGAACAGGGTCATTTAAAGGAATTCTACATTAGATGTAAAAGAAAGTGCAGATTTGCAAAGTATCAATTCAGTGACAAAACTAGGGTGAACATAAACACATGCTTAATGTGGTCTTTTAAAGTACTCTGATGGTGTACTGAGGGCTGTGATGTTTTGTGCAAGTTGTAGTTAATTCTGAAATTTCTGCTTTCTCTGACTACCTAAAGTACCACAGCTGATAAATTCAGAAAACCAAAACAAGTATCCTGATCTACCACGGCCTCATGGTTAAATTATTCTGAATTTGGTAAACTGCAAGCCACAAATGAAGCCTCCCCATCTGGCAGTGTTCCCATAACACCTCTTCATTCCTATTAAAGATGCACTGCAGCTTTCAGTCAAGGTAGTAGTCTGGGCCTGTCTTCTCTACCTAGCCACGTGTTTTCACAGATCATAAAAGGAGCAAAATTATTATGTACAAGACTTAATACTTTGCCAATATAACCAGTGAATAGCTTCACAAACTGTTAGGGGGAGAAGGACAGCAGGAGAAGCAATTACGTAAGATCTGTTTTCTAGGAAAAGTGAATTTAAAAGCCCTGCCTTTTTTTTTTTTTTTTTTCCTTCCCTGCTTTTACCTAAGCTAAATTTTTATTGTGAATTTCAATCACAAGGACNGCCACAATGAATCAGGTACTTCTCCTCTTTACAACAATAAGGCAGAGAAAACATTGAAAGACAGACAGATGAGACATTTTCTATTATGTGAAAGACTGGAAGTGGAAAGTAATTTTGCAGTGGTTGTATTAAAAAGCTGGTATATAGCTGCTGACTAAGTCAGAGCTTATTTTGGAAGATGTATCTGTACCTGTCAGATGAATCTGACATTCAGGCATCAGAAATGTAACTGTGTCCCCTCTAGCTGAATATGCAATTTTACCAGAAATAGGTTATACTTATGTAATAGCCCATCTACTTTTAACTTAGCTACACAGTGCACAAAAACTTCTTATCATGATACCATTAGATACAGTATCTCAGAAACAGTATCTAAGATTCTGTAAATTGATATTGTTATATTTTTGCCAATATTTGCAAACTACAAACCAAATGGGCACCCCTAACTTCTCTAAGAGTTTTAATGTTCACATAAATGGCTGAGTAACACAGGTACGGAGATACATGTACAGATAGCTCCCAAAGATCTTGGAGTCTTTGGGGGTCCTGGACTGGAAGCTAGCCAACATCATCACAATTTACAAAAAGGGCATGAGGGACGATCCAGGAAGACCTGTTGGTACAATCTCAGTACCTGGAAAAGTTAAGGAGAAGATCACACTGGCTGCAGTTGAAAGGCAGAAGAATAATGCAATCATCAGGCAGAATCCACAAAGTTTCACAAAAGGAAAGTCCTGTTTGCCTGATTTGATATCCTCCTATAACAAGGTCACCTGCCTAGTGGGTGAAGGAAAAGATGTAGTTTTCCTGGATTTAGGAAGGATTAAGGATTTTTAATGGATTATGTTTGGATTAAGGCTTCTGATACTTTCCCTCACAGCATCCTCCTGGACATGTTGTCCAACGGGGAGTTCACAATGTGCTGGGTGAAGACCCATCCCATCCCATCCCATCCCATCCCATCCCATCCCATCCCATCCCATCCCATCCCCAAAAGATATTACAAGAGGTTGAACACAACTGACAGGTTTTTTTATAAAAACACACAAATAATGCAATTTTCCACATAGCAAAACTTTGCATTCGACACATTGAAACTAAAGCAATCTAGATTATTAGTCAGGTGTCCTCTCAATAACTCTTTAGGAAAATATATTTTTATTTGCCTGTGTTCTGAAGTAATGTAAATATTCACATAAAGAAAAGATATACAAAAGCAGGTTGCCGTGGTGCCATTTGCTGGTACAGTACAGACAATTGATCCTGAATTGCTGAAAACAATTTGAGTAATTGCAAGATTCTCTCATGTATTAATCTAAAATCCTAATCTGCAATTTTTCTTGCATTGGAAACATGACGAAGTTGTTATTCACATCTGCGCACACATCTGCGCAAAGGGAGAAGGCTTGGTGCAATATAAAAAGGCAAAACATGGGTGTTTTTTTTTAAGTTGATGTTTCAGTATGAGCATATTAAAGGCTCAGAATGAACAGAGATCAGCTGAGTACTTCTGCGGAGGTCAGTCCAGTGGGGAGCAATGCAATAGCCAGCGGCTCCTGCCCGGGCCGTGCGGCCCCCTGTACAGCCCACCCGAGCGGGTCAGCAGTCCCAAAAGGATCAGGACATACAGGTGGCATCTTGCCGAGGTGCTGGTAAGGTACCCTCGGTCTGGTCCTGACCGTCCCTCGCACGGCCCCAGCACGGGCGAGCGCCCGGAGCCACCACGGGGCTCCCAGCCCTGACGCGAGCGGCATTCCAGCTTCCAGAGGCTACTCCGCATCCGGGTACCTCGGAAACTCCTTCCCGGCTTACGGCTTTTTTTTCTTAATGGACTGACGAATCCTCCCGTTCCCTGCCGCGCGGTTCCCGGCGGGCAGCAGCGCCCGCCCCGCCGTGGCTCCGGGCCGGGCCCGGGGAAAAGCACCGCCCGGCCCGCCGTGGCTCCGGGCGGGGCCCGGGCAGAGGCAGCGGACGGGGCG